>NQII01005172.1:2387-26113 GCA_002778355.1 Clitarchus hookeri | reverse complement strand
CACAGTTGTTGACGTTCTTTTAACGACCATAGATTACCATTATCTTACAGTATGCCACAATGTTTTGACTTTTAGCACCAGAGCATATTGATTGCATCCTAACCTAAACATCCTCACAGTTTTGTACTCTTCCTTATGCGTGCTAAGAATAACTTAATTACCAGCCACTAAGTTACATTTACGAAAGTGCAATTTCTTTCTTCTATGACAGTACACGGTAGTTGAAAAAAATCGGAAAATTTAAAAACTTTGAAAACTTTTAATACTTAGTTTTTTTACCAATATGAATCAAATTGAATATTTATTTAATATTTGCATTTTTAAATATTTGCGCACCCCTAAAATCAAAGGTCCTTCATTTTTGACAAAATTTAAATGCTTAAAAAAACTATATACAGTATTTAAAAATAAACTGTAATGTGATTTTGGGGCCAAGTAAGTTTATTTATTATTGTTTTACAGTATGAAACTCTACACAGAACTTTGTTTTGTAATGTTGCATTTGCATTCTTTGCATAAACTAACGAGCCTGACACTGCGAACAGTAAAGGGGCCATGATGGTGTAGTGGTTAGGCTACTCGCCTCCTACATAGGCAAACCGGGTTCGATTCCCAGTTTTTTGCACGAGGGAGTCGTGCCTGACGATGCTGCTGGTCGGCTTGATCTCCCATTTTCCCTGCTCTTGCATTCCAATGCTGCTCCATAGTCATCTGCTGTTGTGTCAGTGCTGTCGTGTGGTGCTCGTCGTGCTATTGTGACTTCAGAATCAATGTCGGTAGATGGCGGTGTCGCTACTACTCACGAGAGTGGAGCGGAAAGATTTGGGTGGCTCTTAACATAGAGGTCTTGAGAGCTTATGAGGGTGAAGCAAGGTGAGTATAGAGCAGCACGAGAATGAAAGGATGGGGAAAACGGGAGATCCCAGAGAAAACCCGCTGACCAGTGGCATTGTCCTGCATGATTCCCACGTGCGAAAATCGGAAACCAAGCCCTTGGGGAACGGAACCTGGTTCGCCTAGGTGGTAGGCGAGTATTGTGACCACTACACCACTATACACTATACTCACTAGATCCATGCTAGAGAATGTGTACATGTGTTGTGGGGAGTAGCCGTGGGGCAGAGGGAGGATGTAAGGAGAGCTGTGAAGTAGGAGCGTAGCAGTTACAGTTACAGTGCATACTGGGGAGAGGAGAGTGAGGGGGTGGGGTTGCCGACAGGTGGTTTGCCATGCAGTCTCCTCTGGAGCTGGTCAGCCCCTCGGTGACGCCCACGGCCTGTCCCATGCTGCAGATGCTCGCCACCAGGTTGCAGCAGCTGCAGGAGATCTTGTCTGTGCCGCTGTTTGCCCAGGCCTGGCGGCAGATTGCTGCCCACCTGTCCCAGGTACCACCCTCTGCCTCCATACAACATGTTCGTATTCACTCTTATTTATTTTATAAAGTTGTACATTTGGTCAGTATACTAAAACTGTTACTGATATATACAAACTTAGTCTCAATTATGATAAATTTTGTTATTTTGATGTTATCATCAGACTTTGTCCATGACTTGTTGCACTGTGCTGTGGCCTGTGGGATGCCAATTATGAAAGTTCCTTGCTCAGTCAAATGTGTCGCTGTTGGTGGGGAATAAACATAGAAATGAGTAATCAGGACTCTTAGCAAAATACCTGGAACAATGAGAATTTGGATGATCTAAAAATAAGTCGGAACATTAGTTCTCCAAATGATTGCCTTCACATAAAGTCGGATATAGGTGCAATTCAAAATTGGTGTAAGAACCTCGTGGTTTTAAAGTCAAGTAAAACTACATTAATCACTTTAATTTATTCTATACTCTGTACAATATTCTATTAAGAATTTGCCATTATTATAGAATAACCAATGTTTTTGAATGTAGAATGCGCTAAGAATAAATAGTCTGTATGTGGAACAGTGTGCAAAATATGTGGTTCACTTGTGAAGGTCTTGTGTGCAGTTCATCTACGAGGAAGTGATCATGCAGAACAACTTTAATGAGGGCGGATCAATGCAGCTGCAGTACGACATGACTCGTAACTTGTTCCCGCTCTTTGGCCAGTTCACACACAAACCTGAGACCCACTTTGTTGCGTGAGTTGCTTTTCTGGGTTCCGTAGTACTAGTGATTGGTGGACTTGTATTGAAATGTGTTTCATAAGTACACTTCCCAGATCCCCAATTCTGTTTAGTTCCTGTACATACCAAACGTGGGACAAGTATTGGGTCAACTTGACGCGCCACGGGCATCATTATTATCCGTTCTATCCTCACCGCAGCCACAGCCCCCTCCAAAGAATAAATGTTAAGCCGTATATGCCACATGTTGGCGTCTTGAAGCCCAGAGTTGGCTTGCCCCAGCTGATACATCCTGTTGGACGCAACCTGTTTCGCACCACGGTGCAGCGCTTACCCCTTTGCCCTTCAACCACTGGAGCGGAAACGAGCCGCCAGCTTCGGCCACCTTTGCCATCTCTCTGCCACTTCATCGCCTCTCTCGCCACGACCTCTCTGCTACGCATATATATATATATAGAGAGGTTGCAGCTCATAGTTAGAGGATGTCTCACGTGGCTCAGTTGTAGGACGTTACACTGCTCGACAGCGCACAGACTTCTTCAACCACTGCTGACTCTCAGCACTATCGTAGGGTGTTACTCTGCCCGACCGCAAACCCGATGCCTACGCACCTAGAGTCACAAGTCAGAGTACTGTACGACTTTGGTCATCCTTGCCCATCACGTCTCCAAGTGTACAGAGTCTTAACGTCAATCTGGTTGTCATCCTAGAATCGGCACTTCAGGCCGTAGTCAGGGCACAGGCTGGTTTATGCGTGTTTACTGTTCAGGCAATAATCAGACGTACTCCTATCTTGGTTGCGTTATCACTCACAGCTCATTGTTCTTCTCTACCTGCTCCTGCTATTTGTGTTTTGTCCACGGAACCTCCAACATTCTTGCAGTAGTCGTAACTTGTGTTCCTACCTCACCTCTCTATGTGATGCTTGGATCTATGGCAACGTCCCGCCTTCCTGAGTAACACAAGAATGGTCCTGGTGCTGACATCTTCTATCAAGTGTTTAGGTCTGCCGGCGACGTCCTGCCCAGCCAACGTACTTGCTGGAGACCGGCAGTTCAGGTCTACCTGCCCGATCCACCTGCCTACCCATACTTCATCTCGAGCTGTACCTATCCCTACAGTATGCCCACTGTCTACCTCTATGCACTATCTACCCTTTATGCCTCGCCGCAGGGCTGGGTGAGATAAAGCGGCCAACCCTGGTTGGAGGCCTGGAAGGTAGTGAACAGGATGTCAGCCGAGTATACACGTGGAAGGGAGAAGCTGCTCGGCAGAGGGGAACATCTGCCATCTCCACCGGAGGGAACAGAAGTCTGTTCTAATACGTCCCACGAGCTGTTTTGCCATTACCTTCCATGGTGCTGAAGAAACCATCAGTACCAAGTTGCCCCTCAGCCGCAGATAAACTGGTCGGACGCCTGAACCTTACCTCTAGTTATGCACTGTCTCGTGTACAAAGCAAGCCTATGCCTTCCAGCGTCCCTCCTCATGTTCAACGCTCCACAATAGAGATTCCAGGAAAGGTCAGATCGACCCCAAATAGTAACTCAGTGAAGTTGATGACGCACGGACATCTGAATAGATCAACAATACCAGATGGGTGTTATGTCAAGTATTTTTCTGTCTTAGCACCCAACGTGGGGCATTTGAGGAATTTGTGACTATGAGTCAATGTACTCAAAACAGGGAAGCCCCCTGAGAAAAGCCTCTTGGGACTCCACAGACCGATAGCAGTACCGACTTCGGGGAATCGAGCTAAACACCCCATGGCGCCCACAAGTAAATCCGAATTGGCCACAGCCAAGAACACCGAGGAGTATGTAGGGCAAATCTGTGCCGTTGAGAGTGTTCTGGTACAGGCCGCTACTCTATCACATGCACGCACTGCGATGCTGCCTTCCACTACACGGGTCTGGTCGGGAGGACTAGGAGAGAGATACCGACGGCCTGGAATACCATTGCCTAAACTGTAGAGACAGGCACCGCCTATGCAACTATACCTTTTGCCCGGGGAAATGCGTTTACAGAATAGCTTGCCACGAATTCCCTTGCACCTTTCACCATCTCTGTCTTGGATGGCAAGATAGAGTCAGAGACCGGGTCGGTCTAATTTTCAAGTGGCAGACATGCTGACTCACACCAGAATGGGTACCGCCCCGACCTGAAGCCATTGCAATCGTCATACAACCACCAGGACTAGACCAGCTAACACTGCCAGAGTATGCAAGGAAACCATAAGAGGACCTACAAATATTCCTCCAGGCCTGCTTGTCTGAATTCGAAAGAATCCTGTTACCTAAAGCTCTGCGGGTCGTTAAGGCAAAGGCCCAGTTTCAGGAACACTCAGAAAAGTGGTAGCAAACGTATGAGGAGTTTGTCACCAACTGGGAGCAGCTTGCCAAACGACTCACAGAACACTTTGGGTCGACGCGCCACGACCCGACTCACTGACAACCTGTACAGCAAGCCCCAGGAAGAAGGCAAAGAGGCTGAAATCTTCATCCACCGTAAGGCTTTAATCCTTCAATGCGTCCATCCCAGGCAAAATTAACTGGACGCAGTGGAACTGATAACCAGCTTCCTGCTGCTGGAGATACGTGTGCACCTACAAAACCCAGAGCCCAAGACACTGGAGGAAATGGTAAAAAGGGTGCGAGTATGAGAAATAGACCTAGCATGTCTCAGCGATCCAGGAGGAAGCAGTCGTACAAGACCCATCCCGCATCACAGTGCTCATCGGAACCACTGAAGTCCTGGCGATTTTGGACACGGCTGCCAATGCCAACTTCATCCAGAAACAAGCCCTACCTTGAGAATTCTGGGATAAGATACAGTCTGCAAAAGATACGATCATCTACGTAGCCCAAAAAGGGGTCTGCCTTCCTTTCCTACAGAAGAGGAATTGTCGCTTACTGTGAAGTTTCCAGACGAGACAATTACCACACAGTTCCACTTGGTGAAAGAGCTGAGAGAAACTGTCATATTAGAACGGCTCTGGCTGTCTATACAGCAAGCAATCATTGATTGCTACCAAGAAATGATATATCTAGGGGCTACTAAGAGGAGGCCCTTTACCTAGCATCACTTTGCAAAGACCGACGTGCATAAGCAAATTGACACAGAATATGTACAACTGGTGTAGGTGCAATCAAGTCTGGTGGCTTGTATCAAGCAGTGGCAGGCCGCAGTGAAGTGCTGTTACCACCTGAAGCACGCAACTGCCGCCATGAAACAAGCTGAAACATGGGCGTGTGAGTGCCCTGGCAGACAGAGCTGCACCAGCCTTGAGCCCTGCAACACCCCTTGCGCAAGCCGTCACTCCTGCCTCACCAATGATGTTTCCAGAGCTGCAGCACATGCCTTTGCCAAAGCCAGCGCCAACCAGGGGTAGAAGAAAGTGCTCCGAGCAACCCCTGGTGTACCAATCAGCAAACAGGGAGCAGTGAGTGTTGCCCCCTCAGAGCAGTCTCTGCCCACCGCGTCAGTTGCCACAGGGACAGGGAAGCAGCCTGCCGACCGCCCTCTTAGAGGGGAAGTGGCGGCTTCCCCTCCAGTCAGTCAACCGCGACCTAAGACAGAGTCCTTCGTGCCGCGGGTTGCTGACCTGCAGCCCACTGACCCAGTGCCGCCTTCGTCATCAACTGAGCCACACTGCATGCCGCCACAGCCGTGGCGAACTTACCGCAGCAACGTCCAGGGGAGTCTCAGGCGTTACCATGAGATGCTGTAGCACCGACCCCCCCACTTTCAGCTGGCCGGACCCATAGGAGAAGGAGAGACTGTGTGCGGAGCTTAACTGTGTGTGTCGCCATCCTTGGCAACGTAAACCCTCTGAGAGTGTCACCGCCTCGCCGTGAGAACAGCCCCAACCACGAGTGAGTGTGTGAGATAGCATAGAAATTAGAATAGATGGCCATATAAGTGTGTTAGCTAGGTAGAACATAAAATGGAAATGTTGAAGAAGCAAAATCGCGTGTGTGTGTAAAAGCAGAGCAATCCCTAGCCCAAGTGTTGGGTGGCGTTATGTAACCAGCAAGCCAAGGAAATACTTGGTCATGTACTGAGCTTCAACTTAACCAAAAGTGTATGGCACATCACCTCAGCCTCACGTCTGTGTTTTAGCCACAGACCAACGTCTCAGCTATGCTTCCAATACATGCACTTGCTCATGATGCGGTTGTAAGTAATAAGTATTCTTGTTTCTTTTTTTTCTTGTAAAGTTTTTGCTTGTTTGTTGCTTTGACAGGTTTTGCAGCCTAACTGCCTTGGTTATGTTTCGCAGCTTAACTGCTGATAAATATTGTTTTGCAGTAGAGGTGAGCCGATATGGTTTTTGAGCCTTACCGATATTGCCGATACCAATACCGATACTGCCTTGACAAGGAAAAATAACATTACGTATTGCAAGTTTAAAAAAATAAAAACTTAATTTTTAAACATTTACCTAAATTAAATTCTAATTGCCTTCGTTTTTATTGTTTTAGTGATAGGCCTAACTATTACGATAAATATAAATCTAGGAACCACATATTAAGCTTAAGCATATTTATAAGACAAAAATAACCTCCAAAAGCATGTCATTAAGCAATGAAACTCTTAAAAAAAACATAACACTTCAAATGGTGCGTACATTCAATGTGCCGTTTTAAGTTTGTGGTACTATAGGACCTTGATGATGTACCGCCTCTCGAAACCAAACATTTGCAAATATCGTAAACAGATTTGCATTCTTGCGTGTTGCGTACGGCACAAAGAAATTCCACAAATCACTTTTTCTTCCAGCCATATAATTTGTTTATTGCTGGCGCACGTAAATAATTTCANAAAGAAATTCCACAAATCACTTTTTCTTCCAGCCATATAATTTGTTTATTGCTGGCGCACGTAAATAATTTCACCATGTTCAAACCCTAACCTAACACCGTCATGTTACTACAGCAACAGCAAACAAACCAACAAAACAAACAAAAAAAAAGGTAAACTGTTGGAATGGCACCGCTAGGCGGCAGTATTGTGCAGCATATAACCAACATTACAATATTACATAAGTTATTTTAATGTGTCGCCGTGTTCGCGGTTTGTCGTGAAACAATTAAGACAAAATATTTTTGTAGGTAATCGTAAATATATTAATATTGTTAATATTATATATGTGTTAGGCTGAGTAAATGTTAAGTTTTGTTCATGCTGCAAGCTTGCCTCCATAGACAAAATTCAGTAAACGCAAATGGTGGCTACTATTGTTTTGTTGTATACATGTTTCGTAAACAAATATGCAAAACGTGCCCAATTTTGCTTTGAAAATAAACACAGCCAGTTGGGTACTTTAGTAAAAACCAATTAAAAAATAGGGATTATTTTAATAAAACCAAATAGTGAGCAAAGCACTCCAATTATGGCCAGTTGAAAACAGTATCATCTTAGATTCTTAGGGCAAAATATTGTCGATTTAAAAATGAATTGCGCACAATTCCGGTAATTACGATATCGGCTGGTTTCGATACATCGGTACCGGTACCGGCTCAGTCCTATTTTGCAGCCTAATTGCAGCTGTGTTACAGCCATGAGCCAGAGAGAAGGTAAGAGAGAGTAAAGTTTTAAGCACATGTAAAGATAACTAGCGAATGTTAAAACCCTAGCCTGGAAGCCAAGCTGTGCCTAATGCTAACTACTTTTCATTACTAATATACAGTCGGACCCCAATTTTTTGAGTACCGGATTTAATGATGCAGCGATTTTACAAGGCTATTCTTAGGAACCGTCAAAAAATCGCAAAAATTTATGAAAAAATGAAAAATTTGGGACAAAATGTAAAAAATCACAATGAAAACGATAAAGAATACATTTACCAGTCCGCAGCAAAAAAAGTATTTGTTTTAGTATTGATACTATTAATTTGTATGCCACAATATCAAAAACAAAACAAAAAACAAGAAAATCAATTAAAAAATGTGGCAGTAGTGTTTTGAAACTAGTGCACTGCACGGCGCCTGAAGGTTAGCTTTCCCTGTGCTATGCGACACGTGATGTCACAAAGGGATTCTGTCCACCTACCCTCTCCCACTCACCCCTCTTCTTCCTCGCCAAACTCCACTACAGTCTCCGCCTGCTTATCTCTCGTGGCGACTACTCACAGCAACTGTCTACTATCGCGTGCATTGTAACAAGGCTGGCCAATAACAGCATGTGTTATCCGCCCCCACCTTTGCCTCTTCAGCTCTTAGTGTCAAGATTGCTTTGTCATTTTAGTTAGTTATTGTGTGTACGGTGTTTGGCTATTGGATATGTTTTTTAATGATTTGATTTTAAGTTCTATTTTTGGTTTTTGCGTTCAGATTGAATTTGGAATTGACAGTAATGATTGTTGATGACCTGCTATGGCATTTTTATTGGATTACGATTGGGTTCAAGGTTTTGGATTGATGTTTTATGTTTTTGATTTGTTGACAACCTACACACTTTTTTTGGCTATGAATATAAATATGTAGATATGTATTATTGTTTGATAAAATAATAATAAAAGTGACACTTCCTCTGTGTCATGTCAGCGTAATGATGCGTAACGAATACTGCAATGCTCATCACAGCACTTTCCTTGCGTGTGAGTCCTGCTTTCTATCATTCCGGCCGCTCAACCAGCTTGCTCGCTCCCACACACTCTTTCTCACTCTAGCTCGACGACTCTCCCTTCCCCCCCTTGACGTCATTTGACTCTTCCATGCTGTTTTTCCCCCTCTTCTCACTCGCCGTTTCTCCGCAAAGCCACTTGGCGGTGGTTGGAGGAGAAATGCGAAGGAGGGGAATCACTATGAGGGCAATGAACTTCTGGATGCAGTCACTCGCATCGCACCCTTTCACTATTCTCCATTCTATTTATCTTTTTGTATTTTTAAACAGGTAGGCCTACTGTTTTCTGTTGATAAAGTAAAATTATTTTATGTAATTTCATTAATGTAAATTATCTAAACTTAAAGAATTTTCGTATTATTACCTCAAATTAATTTTTGTTTATAAATTACTTGTTTGCAAAAAACTGTAGTTGTGCCTGTAACGTCACAGTTTAAAATCTACCATACAGTAGTTATTGTATCTGTAAACCCAGCAACCATTATCATNTTGTGCCTGTAACGTCACAGTTTAAAATCTACCATACAGTAGTTATTGTATCTGTAAACCCAGCAACCATTATCATCGTTTGTTACCATTACACTGATTTGTCAAATCTGTGACAGTTTTAAATTTTGTTATTGTTTCATTGCTTTGGCAACTCTGTGACCAAGGAACGACATGCAGATGATCATTTGAAAGCAAACTATTGAGCTCCGTCACGGCCCAAGCGGTCTTGATCCAGCCCACCTTCTAAGGTATCGTATCGCCTTTTCAAGGTCGTGAGTGTTACGTTGACATGAATTTGGTGGTTAAAACTCTAATGGAGTGTTAAAGGTGAGCAACTATGCTTATGGGAGGGTTTAGAGCATAATATGACACACAGGCATTCTTCTGGTCATACATTATGTCTTCATACTGGGTTTCAAGGACACAGCAATAGTGGTTTGTAAATTACAGACAACTACGCCTATAAAATATTACAGGGCGTGATATGTCAAACTTTTGTTTTTGGGGTTGTAAATTATGTCTATATTCCAGAGTTCATGAACTTAACCCAAATGGTTAGAAAATTATGACCAAGTATGCTTATAAAAAGGTATAAGACTTAATATGCTGTTCATACATACAATCTTGTGATCAGAAATTATACTGAAATATTGAATTTCAGAAGCTTAACTTGAATGGTTCGAAAATGATAGTCAACTGTGCTTATAAAAGGCTGTAGGGCTTATCATATTGTATCTATATACTCGTGGTCTTAAATGATATAATTGTGCTGAATTTCAAGGGCCTAACTCAAATGGTTTGCAAATTATAGTTATCTATACTAGGAAAAGTCTGTAGGGTTTATTGCATCAAACCTATATTTTTATGGTCCTAATTAATGCCAATGTACTGAATTTCAAGGGCCTAGCTTCGAATGGTTTGCAAATAGTGACGAACTATGCCTATAAAAAGACTTGGGGTGTAACATGTAGTGCGTACATCATCATGGTCGTGAGTGTCATGTGTGATAAAAATGTTACGTCAATAACTTTAGTAGGCTGTACAGGAGAGGGTGTGGGCAGAGAAGGGGTGGGTGAATGTTGAGTAGGTACAGTGGGTATGGAAGAAATCTGCTGAGGTGGTAGAATTTGCGGTGGTGACATCTTGCAGGAGGGTGGAAGGGGGAGGAAGAGGAGAAGCACCGGAGTCTAATCACAGAGCGTGCAACTGTACAGAAGTGAAGTGGCGCTTCCTTCGATATAAGCAAACATGTTTGTTCACTATGCACGAGGCTGTGTTTCGCTGACAAAGCTGCAAGCATGCNGAGCGTGCAACTGTACAGAAGTGAAGTGGCGCTTCCTTCGATATAAGCAAACATGTTTGTTCACTATGCACGAGGCTCGAGGAACAGATATTGTGTCTCGCTGACAAAGCTGCAAGCATGTTACCAGGTACTAAATGGCAAACGCACAAACTCTATTGGTGACACAAGGCTAAACAGTTTTATTATGAATATTAAATATTAAAAAAAATTACCAATTTAATTTGGGTTCTGTTATAGTGTACAATAAATTACACTGGTAATTAAAAAAAATATTCTAAAAATGAAATTATTACAATGTTTCTTCAATAAAAAATATTAATTTAGTAAATTTTGTAGCTAATACAAACAAATATTTATGGGTAATGGTGTACTATACATTCTATTTTCCTGGTAATTGCAAAAAGAATTTCTAATATCGGATGAATTAAATTTTTTAAAATAAAATACTGATTTAATAAATTTTTTAAAGTATAGTATTAAAAATTTGGATTTTATATTTGGTTTTGTGGTATTGAGCAGTATGTTTTACTGGTAATAAAAAATAAGGCTTTCTAGAATTGAAGTATTTTTTGTTTTTAAATAAAAATATTGGGATACAATTTATTGTTGGTTCAATTTTACCAGTAACTAAAAAACAAATGTCTAAAATTAAAAAATTTTTTAAATGTTTTAAATAATAATATCAATTTAATAAATTTTTACGTGCATGGTACTAAAAGTATAATGACTTTTCTGTTTCATGTACCTCATTTAAACCTTAAAACTACCATATATCTCGATGGCTCAGTCGACTAAGGTACATGTCTACCAGCCCAAGGTTTGGCATGTTCGAGGCGAACATCACACGTATGCCAAATAACACTTCAACCTTAAATTCAGGGTGAAAAGATAAATAAACACACTACTGCTACCTAGCAGTGAACATTGGAAACAAAGGTGGCTGCCTACACTAGCACCACCTGGCGGGAAACATTGTAAACAAAGATGGCTGACTAAAAAACAAATGACAAGCGGAAATACACAAGATGGTGGGGTGGAGCAAATAAGTTGACACCAGTGACGCACTCTAGCAGACGACATCTGAAACAAAAACAAAATCCAAGATGACAGACGAAAAAACAAATGACAAGCGAAAATATACAAGATGGCGGGTGGAGCGTCAACACCAGTGGTGCACTCTAGCAGACGACATGTACACAAAAACCAAATCCAAGATGGCGGACGAATGTAAAATCTAAGATGGCTGCCACCCAACTGGAATGGCAGAGAATGAGAAAACGAGCACTGGAACCAAGGGTCTCTCTACTGGCTCCAATTGTCCTGGCTGAGCTAGTCCCCAGTCCCTCTCCCAACTCCCTGTCCTCGGATTGGCTCATATATACTACTACCGTGCACCGACTTCTTCAACCACCAACTGACGTGGCTCAGTTGTAGGACGTTACTCTGCTCCACCACGCATCGACTTCTTCAACCACCGCTTACTCTCACAGCATGATCATAGGGTGTTACTCTGCCCGACCACACACCGATGCCCTAAGCTTTGCTTACCGCTAGCTGATAGTCTTTCCTCAGTCTAGATCATCACGCTGCCTGCCAGCTCACCAAAGCCTTCTGAGCTTCTCAGCTATATAGTAGCTACGCACCTAGAGTCACAAGTTCGAGTACCGTAAGGCTGGGGTCACCCCCGCCTCCCCTCTACTTCGTGTCTACAGAGTCTAGGCGTCACTGGTTAGCATCCTAGGATCGGCCCTTCATGCTCTAGTCATGTTACACACTGGTTTATGCGTGTTACTGTTCAGGCAATTAACTGACATAATCCTAACTTGGTTGAGTTATCACTCACAGCTCACTGTTCCTCTCTACCTGCTCCTGCTATCTCCTTTTTTGTTCATGGAACCTCCAACACTCTTGCAGGAGTAGCGATGAGTCGCAACCTCTGTTCCTACCTCACCTTCAGGGAGAACTGTCTCTACGTGATGCTTGGAATGCACCCGCCTACCCATACTTCATATCCTACAGTACGCTCACTGTTCCTCTCTACCTGCTCCTGCTATCTCCTTTTTTGTTCATGGAACCTCCAACACTCTTGCAGGAGTAGCGATGAGTCGCAACCTCTGTTCCTACCTCACCTTCAGGGAGAACTGTCTCTACGTGATGCTTGGAATGCACCCGCCTACCCATACTTCATATCCCTACAGTACGCCNTTCCTCTCTACCTGCTCCTGCTATCTCCTTTTTTGTTCATGGAACCTCCAACACTCTTGCAGGAGTAGCGATGAGTCACAACCTCTGTTCCTACCTCACCTTCAGGGAGAACTGTCTCTACGTGATGCTTGGAATGCACCCGCCTGCCCATACTTCATATCCTACAGTACGCTCACTGTTTACCTCTCTTTTTATGTCATATCTAGGGAATCAATTGACCAATTCCTACCAAATTTGGCGGGCAAGTAGTGCTGCAGCAGATTATGTAAAATGGTATGTGTTATGTATACAAGACACTTATTTTAAAAAATTGTGGCCACACAGGCTTTTTAGCTTAGTATACTTTATCGTCGAAACTATGTAATGAATTCCAACTTAGATTTGTATACTGGTAGTATATATATTACAACTATAAATTTGTGTTTACACGGAGCATCTTTTGTCTGCCATTTTTAAATATATGCCACATAAAAAATTTATTTTTTATTTAATATCTCTGGAAACAATAGACAGATCCCTACAAAATTGGGCAAACAATGTGCACTGCAGCAGGTGGTGTAAGTTGCTATGTTTTAAGTAGGTCAGGTACTTTTTCTCATAATGGTGACTATAGAAATATTTTAGCTCAGTAACTTTTACTAATGAAACAAATTCCAATTGAACTTTGTATACAGGCAGTATCAATTACAACCATCAAACTTGTGTATACAGAGCCTAATTTCTCTGTCATCTTGTCAGTTAGCCCCACAATAAAAATTAAGGTTCTATGTTATATCTCTGGAAACAATCAATCCATTCTTACCAAATTTGGCGAAGATGTTGTATTGTGGTAGGCCATATAACTTTATGTATTTTTAAGTGTGACAGACACCTATTTTCAGAATGGTGGCTATAAAATCATTTTACTTTAGTGGGCTATGTCTATGAAACTATGTAATTGATTTTAACGCTCCATTTATCAAGAACATGACATGAAAAATATGGTGGTTTTATGTCATATTCAGGGACCAATTCTCACCAAATTCTTCACACATGTAGCGCTATGGTAGATCATGTAAACTTATGTGTTTTAAGTGATTGTCACTTATTTTCAAAATAACAGTCCTGTAAATATTTTAGGTTAGTAAACCCCATCATCCGAAACATTAAATTTGAAGTTGATGCTTGAATCTGACCTCCGTAATGCAGTTGTTTGCACGCTAGCTTACTTTATGATGTTTTGTGGGTTCAAATCCTGGGTAAGTCACATGTGTATTTGTTATTGTTTCACTACTGCTGCATATGTTTCTGGTTTCATCTCTAATGAATATGATATTGCTTTCAATTCGACGACAAGTCCTACCTACAAACCCAGCTTTTAAGAAATTGGTTAAACATTAATTACACTCATGTAGGCTACCAGTAACTTCTCGTTATTTGGTTTTAATTTCTGAATACAAGAAAATGTTTGCATTTTTTAGTGGCTGCCCTTAAATTGTTTTAAATAAGGTTTGGTAAGCATATCTTACAATTCAGCTTTCCTTAATTTTTTTATGTGGTGTGTTAGATGAACATAATAAAATGACTAATGTTTAGCCTTGAAGTGTGAATCAGCTGGCATGTTGGTGAGTGTGTGACGTGTGTGCAGTGTGAAGGAAGGGTGCGCGCTGCTAAACTTGCCACGGGGCTCTGCACTGCTGCTGCGTGACACGTTGGGGCGAGGCGAGAGCGTGCAGGCAGATGTGTTGGCAGACCTGGGTGTGCACCACCTCTTGGCAGATCAGGCCCTGGGCGTGCTGGCACAGCGCACTGACATGCTCACTCTGTAGTCACCTGCTCTAAATAAATACAAATGCTTTAAAAAAAATCACTTATTTTATTACAGTATGTGTTACAGTAATGAGTTTGAAATTTCAGACTTTTATCATATGGTATGCCATCACAGCTGATGGATGGCTTATGATGTTTTTACTAGTGTTTGTGGATACTGATGTAGTTACCTGACGTGCTGCTGCAGTGCTGGTGATATCAGCTGTCTAGCAGTTGGCAACAGTGAGCACACCGCAAGAGCCATGCAGCCTTCAACCACGCCCTTTTAGCAGTCGGACACAACACACCTCTCTCTCAGAGTGCCAAGGAGAATAGAAAAGATTCATACGTGCTCATTAATGAAGGCGCCCATCACGCCTAGAAAAAAATGTAGACATTTTTACCTTTATTAAAATATGCTGCAAGTGGCTCCTGGTTATGTCTGCTATTAAGTCGCAGAATATTTTTCATACATCAGTAAATTTAGTTTTATATAAAGTATAAACAAACGTTAATAAATTCAATTTTATGTAATATACAGGCTGAGTATAAAAGAATACCCCAACTTTGAAGGTCTATAATATCAAAACCAAACAACCTACAACCTCGATTGACCTATCAAATGAACCGCGGAACCGTGAAGTTTGTTTACCATACATTCATAAATGTTCAATGTGACAACCATGAGCGGCCTGAACGACATCTACGCGATAATCAAACTCGTTCCACACTCTTGTCAGCATGTCCAGTGTTAACGGTTTGAATGGCGTTCGTAACTCTCGGTTTGAGGTGGTGAGGGGGTAGCGAGCTCGCATTCGACACGTCAACGTGAAGGGGATGGTCTGATGTATCCTTTATGGTGCGCCACTCCATTGTAACCTAGCTGTTCGTGGATACCTGAACGAGACCTTGCAGCAACACTGAATTGGTCTAGGAGCAGCTGGTGACCAGGTTCTTCATCACTGGCCCACAAGAAGCCCGGATCTTACCCCGTGCAATTGTTTTCTATTGGGGGCACATAAAGGATCAAGAGTTTCGTCCACCATTGCCGGCTAACATTGACGACCTCAAGACGAGAATTATGGACAAACTGCACGGTTCCACGGTTCATTTGATAGGTCAATCGAGGTTGTAGGTTGTTTGGTTTTGATATTATAGACCTTCAAAGTTGGGGTATTCTTTTATACTCAGCCTGTATAAAGTGTATACAAAGAAGTCAGTTTCTATGTTTCTTAAAAAATTCTTTAGATTCTAACACACACATTAATTGCCCTAACTCAATGTTAAAAGTCTTTTAAAAGTAAAACCTGTAGATGTTCATGCCATTTAAAATTTCTGCCCATCAACGAATTAGATAAAAAAGAAATTCTAAAAACTTTATTTACACTAATATTAATAGTATCTATAAAATGGGAATACAGGGACACGGGTTGAGTTGCCGCCCAACATGATGTCACAGGCTAAGGTCATGCTCAGCGGCCATGGTGTATGTTGGTTTTCCCCCACCGGCCATTCCTCGCAATCAGCAACCCAAAAAAATATTTTAGTAATAAAAATTCATAAATAATTTAATTTAATAAAAACTTAAAATATTGGCCTGCCACCTTGGATTCCTAATAATTATTTCCCATTTGCATAGAAAAATCAATAGCAATAGCATCACTGCAGATCATAATTTTTTTTCATTTTTGTATTGGTTTTTATAAATTGAAAAAACAAAATGAAAGCGAGTTTTGTTTCCACGGCGTCATTACACTGACTAGTCACACTAACGAGACAATAAAAAAAATTTATTATTTTTATTTTATAAGTAAAATATTGAAAGGTGTAAGTATACAGTGTTATATATCAATGGACTCGTCTTTTCAAGATGATTATGATCGTAATGTCACAACTATTATGCAACCCAATGACAGGACCATCTTATTGGATTAGATAGGTGTGCTCCCCAAACACCACCCAGTCTCGTCACCCCACTTCACCATCAACCCTCCCCCTCAACACCATCCCTTTCACACCTCCATCCATCACAATTTGTTTTTTACTTTATAAAAGTGTCAAAAAATTAGATTTATAACATGATTCCGGAGCATCCAAAATTATATTGAAAGGATTACTCTATATAAAATCTCGCCCGTTCTAAATGCATTGACCTACCCCAGTGTCCCACCCTCTTGACTACCACATCCTCACAATCCGCTTGCAGGTCCAACGACATGCTCATGAGGGGGCACGTGGCTGACTGGCGTTGATCATGAAACAATCTCACATCTAGGAATCAATAAATCCATAAATAATTTAATATACTTTATTTAAATTTCTTTTATTTAATATTTGAAACATGTGCAAAAATTTATAATACAGATAAATGTACCAAATATGTATTTTTAATGCAAAGCCAATTTATAAAATTTAAACAATGTAAAATTTGTTTTTTCCCATGACAGTTGGTAACATTTAGAAAAAGAAAAATTTACATTGGGGCAGGTGGATTTGAACCCTCAATACTTTGTTTGGGAGGTGCGTGCCTTAACCATATTGCTACAGGAACCCTGTAATGATGCAATATGCTTAATTTTTCGGGACACGAGTGTAAATTCTTTTGTGTGTATTTAGCTTTGGAAAGCCTTGTAATATTTTATCAAGTTTCAAGTAAAGCCGCGGTGGCTAGTTTCCCGTGTTTGTTGGTCGAGCAGACGTGTGCGGACATCTGCTGTTTACGTCCGTTTACCGTCTAGTTTCGAAAGGTTTTCGAAAGTTGTTGTTTTGGTTATGTGGCTGCGACGTGACGCAGTTGCGAGTACAACAACATGTTGTGAGCGCGAGACACAGCGTAGTTTGGATGACGCTACTGGCATCGCCGGAGGCCTTGCGCTTATCTTAGGAAAAGGGGGGATAGGCCTGCCTAATATATACTGGTGGTGCCTATCGCCTAAGAAAGAAAGTCACCAACCGTCGAAGAAGGCGCATCGGGCGTGAGAAGACGCGTTAGGCGTGAAGAATTTCACCCACACCGGCAAGCACCCGTGACCGTAAGATCTTTTGTTCGCATTTCTTTTTCAATTTAACGTCACTTAAATTCTATCAACTTATTTCCGCCGGTGTGGGGGGTCGTTAGGGTGCCAGGAGGGAACAAACATCCCTTCCCTCCTGCCTTCGGAACTTAAGTCTTGCGATGCAAGTTAAGACATTAATAAACTGTAAACTACTGTGGTGCTGTTTTCTGCACTGGTATAACTGATTGTGCAAGTTCGTACTCTGCAAACTGGAAAGTCGTCTGTGCACTGTGAAACTTCAATGATAAATAAAGTATAAAGCAAACTAATCTGGAACTTCTTCTTTTTACTTAATCGGTGTCACCTGGAACTGAGTCTCGTATTCTACCTATGAGCAAGCTGTGGCAACAAGTAATACTTCCGCAACGTTACAATATGGCGCCTACCTGTGAGGCGGTAATATTATAAAGACGGAACTTTACAACCCATAATGAGGGTGTTACTTAATTGTTGTTTATTTTGCATTCCAATGAACTGGCCGCATTCCTTTGTACCAGTATTAAAATTTTTAATGTATCTTTCCCAAGCTATGTTTATATAAACAGCATAGGAAATTTATATATTTTTTTTCTCTAAATTATTTATATTTAGCATTTTAAAAAACTTTTTAAAGGCAAGCAACTTATTGTAGAACTCGTATTTTTCAGTTGGATCTGAATCTTTGATCAGATTATGTACCTATGTTCATATTAAATTTTTTAAATATTTGTTTTTATTAACCATACAACCAACCACATTTTTGCAAGTCAGGATATAAGCAAGTGAATATTAATTGGCATAGGTGAATATAATTTGTGAACTCTTAGGGCCAAGCTCGTGAAATTAAGTTTGCAAGTATAATTGCTAGCTCAGAGAATGTATGAATGCTTGGATAAGCCTTTATTGGCGTGTTAGTTAGCAAAATTTTAAAGAAAAATAGTTGCAGCATAATGATTTTTTTTAAAAATGAAATCAGTTTATAACAGGGTGGGTATGATATAGAATTAAAATAAAAAATGAAATTTTCAAATGTTTGGTTTTTTAAATTTATTTATTATAATACTACGCAAGCATTCAAAAAACAACATTCATATTTGTCCGTGCACAGTGCATGCCTTTATACATCACCTACAATCCACTTTAACACGAATCCAAGTTTATTTCCACACTCGTAAACTTTGTGCCGTCGTCCAGGGAGCTCGAAGGTGAAGTTTTGCAGTGGAAGCGATACAGTGCTGGACCCAGATGGTGCGGCCGTCAGAAGTAAGCATTAATGAGGGACTGCAGTGTCTTTGGTGATGAGTTGGTGGGCTTGTCATTCAGAAACTGGTGATAGGTAGTGGTGGCATAGGATGGAAATAACCATCTGTCGCACCACTGATAGAGACCCTCTTGCAGAACTGGCACCGAACCATCGATGAGGCCTGCAGTTTAACTGTGCATCACCTTTCATGTTTACAGAAAATATTGTTGCAGTAAAACTGTGACCTGCACCGTAAGCACAGATATTTGATGTGGTTGGGATTCTTCATGCAGCCATTAATTTCATGCTGAGTGCGGTGTGTTAGTGCGAAAATACCTTGTCGTAGTA
Organism: Clitarchus hookeri; assembly: GCA_002778355.1. Lineage (NCBI taxonomy): Eukaryota > Metazoa > Arthropoda > Insecta > Phasmatodea > Phasmatidae > Clitarchus > Clitarchus hookeri. The sequence goes on along the minus strand of NQII01005172.1, from coordinate 6,977 downwards.
GCTGCAGGGACAAGGTTTCTCTGGTGGAGCCGATTCAGCCAACAATCCGATTTCTGCTGGAGACAACACGACCAAAGGCTGGATGATAAAACCCAAGAAACACATGTTGCAGCAAGAACTGGCGCTGTCAGTTGGTCTGAACGTGTGGTTAAGAATGGCTTAGATATCTGAACCTCAGAAGTCGATGGAATTGTAATAACCTCATTGGATGGCGCTACTGCTGGACCCAGGACTGACATCTCCATAATATCTATGCCAGTTACCTGCTGCAATGATCTGCCTTTCAACTCGATGACTATCAAACTAAGCTCCGTAACATGAACACGACCACCAATACATCCACCCGATAAAGTGAAAAGTACAAGAATAGCCCATCAGATTAAAGATGACCTTTCCTAAGGCGTGTGAACCCCCAAGACATGGTTGATATCATTCACGTGGTGATGTGCTGCAGTCCTTGAATCTTGTCAGGAATGCACAAGCCAAACATACGGGATGAATTTGAATTATGCAAAATGACCACCAGTTTTAAAAACAATTTTAGTTTTCTAAGGTTCAAAATTTATAAATTTAAATAAGTTAACAAGTAGGCCGCTAGGCTACCAAAAATATATAAAAGGACGGGAATTCAAGTACTCACATTCTAGTACTTGTCGACAGGCACACTTACAAAGGATGACAAGACAGTTTTCACGCAATCGCACAACCACGTGAAAAATGTGTTGTCCTCCTTTGTAAGTGTGCCTGTCGACAATTACTAGTAGACTGTGGGTACTTGAATTTCTGTCCTTTAAATATATATTTAAATAATTTGTTAAAGACATTAACAAGAATTTTTGTACCAACTCTAAAATCTGTAATCACCATAAATGCCAAAATAATATTTAGGATATCACTTATGACTACCACGTCATCTGCAAAACGCACAGTAGTAGTAATTTTTTTGAACAAATGCTACACATGCACGAAAATAAATGTACCAAAACTGTAAAACTACAAACACATGTGCATGGAATTGTTATCCTATTACTGCAAGCCCCTTTGCAATGTTTTGTAGTCGCTTACATGGAACAAAGGCATCCAACATGCTTGTTAATATTTTTTCCATCCATAAATTCATAATTTCTAGCCTGCACAGTGCCTCTAAACTTTTTAAAAACATTTCTTACAAATACTGCAAGAGGAGACCATCTGAACACTTAATTAAATATACGTGTGTGCCCGAGTGCAGTATAACAGGAGGACGAAGGACAGAAAGTTGTCATGTTTTGTCACATCGCATCGAAGCTGGGGAATTCTCAACTCTGTGCGATTGTAAACCTGATCCGTCCTCTACTTGGGAAGAAAAACAAAAATCTCGGCATGTAAAAATTAAATTATACTGGAGATTTATCTGGAAAATAGAGAGAAAAATCATGATGTTTATCACAATCCACGTATTCCCTCAAAGAGTGTCTGAGAAAGTGGTGGTGAACTGAGGTATAGCTGAAAGCAAGTGTTGCAACACAGGCGGCTGAGTGAAAGAAGGGCCAGACTCAGTGTCCTGTGTGCTTGCTTACTATCTCGTAGCCTGTACCCAAGGGTTGACTGAAGGGCAGAACCTAGTTTGCCAAGTACCACTACCCAGCTCGGTATGAACCGTTAATTCAGGGATGAGGGTGACCCCTTCAAACACGGCGTAAAGCCAGTGCAGATGTTGCCAATGCATGGCACTGAATGCGGACATGTCGCAGGTGTGCTATGGCGTGGCCGGAAGACCGAAAATTAACACACTTTCCGAAAGACTGTGTGCGATGACCTGCTGCAGAGTGTGAACTGGCTAGCAAAAATGCTGACTCATGTCCAGAAGAGCGGCCAGACAGAATGTGTGAGAGATGGTAATAACTGTCCTGAGATGGCAGCTCGAAGCCCCTTCCATACCATTAGACAGGTTGTGAGCAAGGAGGGTGGGGCAGAGAGAGACAGACACACCATTCCCTTTGTACGGCCAGATTGCATGATCATGCCTCCGGCGCAGGCAATGGAGGGTCGGTGAAAGACACTTCACATAGAGTGCGGAGTGTGGCGGTATCGTGGTGGCTAACATCTTTCGAGTGCAACCTGGAGGCATGAAGTAGTGTAACAGTCANTCTGTTTTGGATTGAATTTGTATATTATTATGGTTATAAAGCTTAGGTAAAGTGAATAAAGTAAAACAACGAAAACATTTACATTATTCTTATGAGAACACTATTGGGTCTGATGTACCTGAATAATATTTCTGAAGTGTTAATTAAAGCAGTAAATGTTTCAGGGTATATAAAGTACGGTTTTTTTATCAGCACATTTCTACAACTGTGATGCCTCACCTGACGAGTGGTAGCTGGTTAGTGAAGTTCCTTCCCTCCCTGACGGCTGAGAAGCAGGCATCGTCTTGACAATATTTTCGTTACTTGCAGGGTTTGGTGCCTTAGGCACTCTGCGATTTGCCAGTTGGGCATGGAGAGGAGCACTGTTTGGGTTGGGCGTTGTCGGAACTCTGGCGAGAGCTGTTTATTGTCGGAACAATTAAACACACACATCCAGCCTGTACCCTGATTAGGGCTTGAAGGGCTGAAACTAGGTTCACAACAGAGGTTCTTCCTAGTCTCTGAAGATGCGGTTGCGCAGGGAAGAGGGTAACCTCGGGCAGTTGGTACTTGGACTCGAAATCAGTAAAAGCGAGGTTAGAGCAGTGTAGCCATGAGGCCTTGAAGGCTTCAGTAGGCGTCCGGTAGAGTAACATTCTGCCATTGTAGCTGTGCTAGGCAGGTAGTAATGGTGAAGTAGAAAGTGTCGGTTTGTGGCCGGGCAGAGTATTGTTCTGCAACTGGAGCTGCACATGTCAGTCATGAACTAAGGGCCACGGTTCCTATTTATACCTGGAACACAGGGCCAGTGCAGGGGGCACGGGGCGGCGGAGAGAGAGGCGACGAGGAAGTGGCGGAGATGTCCGAAGGACTGCTTTCCCCTCCGTGGCCAATGGCTGGAGGAATGGGCATGTGCTGAGGCGTGAAGTGGGTTGTCAACCAGCAGGCGGCAGCAGCCAGCCCGNTGGGTTGTCAACCAGCAGGCGGCAGCAGCCAGCCCGCAAGTTAACCCTGACTTCACATTAGGAGGGGCGCCAGGGGTCTGTACGGTGTAACGCTCTTCTTGGAGGGGGGCGAGGCTACAGTGGGCTATCGGGCTAATCTTTTTGTTGTGTTTTAGTCTTTTTGCTGTAGAACAGTATCAGAACTTAAGGGGGGTGATCGCCAAATAGAGCTTTGATTTATACTTCTACATTCAACTTGTAGACAAAGTACTCTTTCCTCGCATTAATAAATTTAAGATTACTACATAGTTTTTGTATTGTGGCATGTCAAAATCACAACTTAAGTTTTTCTGGTACATAAAAATAAATAAACAAAATCTTTTACAGAAATTTAACAAGGACAACTGAAAAGTCATATTGTTAATTAATTTTAAGGTATGGTTAGCAAAACTTATTTTACAAAAAATCATATACTACTACAAATCAAAAATGTCCTTATTTTAAACAGTTTTTAAAAATTGTGAAAACATTTTGTAGCATGATTTTAATGATTCCTTGATGGACTGTACATCTCCAAAACACTAAAACTGTTGTTTTGCCAGACCATTTGCTTAAAATATATGCCATATAATTTTTTTTATGCAAGGAAAAATGTAATTTCAACACGTGAACTAAAAACTTGCATAGATTTAATTATTATTGATTTGTTTAACACAAATCTACGTTGTTTTAAATCACATTTGAAGTAATAAAATTCCAGCCCTAGATATTGGGTTATGGTAATAATCTCGCTTGCCGATCACCACCGGAGAGGAGGGTCTAACCACTGCTGCCACTTTTCGCCCTGCCTGTACTTCGGGAAGAAGGTAGAGGAGGCCCTTTGAGATGCCAATTACGAATCTTCCCCTCGAGGACTCGGTATGTTGGTGGTAGTTATGTCCTACGTGACAACCTGGGAAGACAAAATGATTAGCTAGGGCAACACACCATGAAGGAGGTCACTGCACTCTGGAATGCCACCCAGATCCCCCCCCCTTCCAACTCTCTGTCACCCATATGCCGCGCCATCGAGCTGAGCAACACAGGGTGACCAAGAAGGCCCTTGCCTTAGCCAGGGAGGCTGTGGGGTTGAAACAGGGAGCTGCTAGAGGGGTTTACTTGGAACTGAGGGACAAAGCAGCTCGTCAGACGAATCTTCACTAACTGTCAAACTGGGAAGGTTCCACCAGCAACAGGGAACTCCAACGACTCCCACCCAGGATTTCTATTCCTCAGATGGTCTGTCTCTCCTCTGCCACTGACCTGCTGAAACACAGTGCCCAGTACCTTGGCCAGCAGTCACTGCCAAGGTAGTTTGCCAGCTCATACCTGCAGCACTTGAATCCAGCCCAAAGAGCTTCATCCCATCCAGGACTTAGACAAGCACCCTACTTTAACCAGCTCGTGCTAGAAACCAAAGGTTGGTAATTTCCGCCCCTTCTGAACATTGCCAATCTCCTCGTCTACAGGATGCCAGATTCTCTGTCAGAGGCTTGCAA
>NQII01005171.1:0-164885 GCA_002778355.1 Clitarchus hookeri | reverse complement strand
ATATATATATATATATATATATATATATATGCTACCGCGCAGTATTCTTTACGTCTGTTTATTCTACACAATTCTTTACTACGTGATATTGTTCCATCTTTAACGGTTTAGACAGCGTATTGCAAGAGAGCGCGCTGGCGGCAAACTTTTTTCTGACTTGGTTCATTCTTATCGCCACTGCTTATTCCTTATGTTGCTTTAGGTCACAAAATATATACTAAAACCTGGCCAGAGAACATAGCTTTGAATTAAAAAAAAAAAAAACATAATTCGGATGAGTGGTTTTAGAGTGATTAGCGCACTAACAGACACACATAGAGACGTTGAGTTTTATAATGTTTATAGATTAAATGAAGCCACAAGATAATTTCGTCGCATATTTGTGACCACTAGTATTCCGGAGCGGGGAAGTGGCTATAATTGCTTCTGCGTCCGTTAAGCTTCGGGATTCCAAGACCTGAGAGACCTGCCTGGTAGGCACACAGTGCATTCGCGCCGAAACACAGAAGCTTGCAACGGAAGAGCTCTAACTTACAGTGTGAAGTTATAACCTTATCTTATTTATGTGTTTGCCGAAGTAGCATTGAAGGTACTGTTAACACTACAGCGCAAAGTAAACTACAACTTCTCATCTTGTTACGTTGGAAAACAATTCGTGTGACATTTCCTGCTTTCATTTATGTTATATGGACCAGCTTTTTTTTTTCTGCACAGCAATTTATTGCCTCGTTTATTCAAAGAGGTTTCATAATACAATGTTCTATATAGAAGGAATACTAATAAGAGCCTAACCAAGAAAACTTGTATTTGTCCATAGCCTTACAGAGCTAACAAGAGTCAAACTAAGAAACTTTCTCCGAAAACAAAGAGTAATTCTCTTGCAGCTTCGCACATTATTTAAATTTATTTATATCGAATGAGTGACAGGTGCAGTGTGTCAGCCAGGCAACTTCACACAATAGACTCTTTGCTGCTTCTAAAACACGTTACCACTTGTTGCAATTTCTGTATTCGCAGCTGATAAATATATTATCTGCTACAATTACATAGTAAATGTGTATACTTTTTGTATATAGGTTTAGTAGTAAAGTATTGTGACATGTTTAATTCTAAAAGGATTTATAAAGTCGCGTAACTGATATTATCTAGTCACTCATTTATGTATAAATAATTACTCATATTATTATATAGTTTTGCACATAACATTGAGTCTATATTAATGTTTATCAATCAAATAAGAGTAATGTTAAGTTAAATCTTTTGTGATGTTTCTATTAAAGGATTATTTTACTGCTTTTATTTATACATTGCAATTAACGAAAAATACATCTTACTCGTACTTTAAATATTACCTTTCAGATTTTTTGCACTCCAAACATGTAGGAGGATTACATGATTATATTCCTCCAAACATGCTTCCAGCTGATTATGGTGGCAAAGAAAACCGTTCTGAACAAATAAATAGTGAGTCAATGGCGCAAAGAGTTTTTTATTTTCCTATGTTACTATTACAAGTGAGGAGTAAATTTTCTCTCCTTAAAATGCAAAAAAGAAAAAAAAAATCCCTGTGCTGTTTATTTTAGATGGTTAATTTCATGCAGCCGCCAAGCAAAACGAGTTACATTATTAACTATAATATTGCTAAGCATGTATCTGTCAAATTTTTTAAATTATATTAAATTTTTTCTTATGATTCATCTTAAACTGTGTAAGAGCATTCCATTTCTTACTATGATGGTATGATTGCACTATGTCCTTTGCAGACCATGCGACTTAATAAAAACCGCACACACACAGAACTCAGCAAGACAAAAAACGGAAGGATCTTTTACAACACCACAGACAGATAATTAGGAAAAACGCTTTACTTGTCAATAGAACACAAATATGCATATAATTGAAACGACAAAAGAGACGTACTTACAACTTATTATTACAAAGCAGGATAGACAACAAATACAAACCGAATGAAAGGACAACACGATGACGAAAATAAAAACACCACACAAGTGAACAAAAAACTGCAAAAAACAATAACAGTGTACACAGTTAAACAATAAAATATATATCGTACACAAAAATAGGACATAAACCACCATGAAACACGAGTCAAGAAAAAATATTCTTTGTCAGATTATAAAACAAATAATTCAACACAACGAACAACACAGGAACAACAAAAATAACCAGAGAAAACAATAGATAAACCGGCAGAATACACACACAACGACCAAAAATTATAACAAAAAATATACTACTTGAATTAATACTTGTATTAATAAACCTTTCTGCATTTTGAGGTATATCTCCAAAATATTAACTGCATTAAATATATTTTATTTCTATTTTCATTATGGAAATATGGAAGTGTGCAACTCAATTGTGAACGCAAACGTTTGTGAAAAATATTGGTACTGTTCAAACAACTGCTACTGTTATCGGCGCCAAAATGATTTCAGTAGTGTGATTCGATCAGTTATACACGCTGGAGTGTTTGCCTCATCCTCAGTACACTACAATTGTGTTTCCCGTTCTGTCCTTTACCTGAGGAAGGGGACACATACTAGGTCCTAACACTTTGTGAAGTCTTTTGTAGATTTCAAATTCTGAAATGTATTTGTGTCTGACTTTGTGTTTTGTATGCATCAATATTGCATTGCTTTTTTACGTTTATTTTCTCAGCAAGGGTTTTATTATTTTTAGTGTCCTGTGTATATGTTATGATCTCTTGCGATAAAATATTTTCGAGAAAAGATTAACAATGTTAGGTTGTTATTTTAACTTTTTGTAACTTGATGGACAGAGCCCTATTTTCCTCATTGTTATTCTGGTAGTCATTGTGCGTATTTTCTGGTGTGTTTGTATCNACAGAGCCCTATTTTCCTCATTGTTATTCTGGTAGTCATTGTGCGTATTTTCTGGTGTGTTTGTATCCTGTTTACTTATTACATATCATTTCGTTTGATAGATGGTTTATTGTTTGTTTACCTTTTTTAATAACAGCTAGAATTTACGCTGCTTTCTACTTTTTTATGAACCTGTTCTGTGGTTAGTATAATTTTTTCTCTTATGTTTGGCAATGAATACAACCAATTTGAATTATCGTTTTAATCATANGTTCTGTGGTTAGTATAATTTTTTCTCTTATGTTTGGCAATGAATACAACCAATTTGAATTATCGTTTTAATCATAGGTAAATACTCTCCTCTTAACAGAAGTCTAACCAAACAGTCTAAAAAAAGTCAGTGACTTGACTGAGACTTTTTCAACATGACGCGAAATTAAAGCCAAAGTAGACACCGTCACTTTATTTTAAATACCAGAGATGTAATTATTTAATTATTCTTCCCTCTTATCAACAGTTATCCACGGCCATATTACATGAAATTCATATTAAAAGTCAGATGTAACAACAATGTTCTTCCCAGATTACAGAAGAATTAGCCTACTTGCTTCGTAACAAATACAACATGTAGGTAAACCATTTCGTTACTCGGGATGTCAATATAGGAGCTGTCTGCTTAGTGAAAACCTCACATCAACAGTGATACAACAATTCATTTTCCAGACAACAACTTTTCAGATGAATAAATGTCTTTAACACGCTTAGTTCCAAACACGAAAGCGATAGGTTTTCCATAGGCCATAGTTAACAATGCGTAATTCAAAATATTTGGTGATTTTTAGTGTGGTTAGTGGGCGCTGTTCTGGTTTTCTTACTTTCTCATACCGTCTGGGACTGCATCCCTGTGTNTGATTTTTAGTGTGGTTAGTGGGCGCTGTTCTGGTTTTCTTACTTTCTCATACCGTCTGGGACTGCATCCCTGTGTACTCCAGCCTCATATACACTGAAGAGCCAAAAAAACTGGTNCACGCTTAGTTCCAAACACGAAAGCGATAGGTTTTCCATAGGCCATAGTTAACAATGCGTAATTCAAAATATTTGGTGATTTTTAGTGTGGTTAGTGGGCGCTGTTCTGGTTTTCTTACTTTCTCATACCGTCTGGGACTGCATCCCTGTGTACTCCAGCCTCATATACACTGAAGAGCCAAAAAAACTGGTACACCTGCCTAATACCGTGTAGGCCCCCTCGAGCACGCAGAAGTGCCGCAAGACGACGTGGCATGGACTCGACTAATGTCTGAAGGTATGCAGGAGGCATTGAAATCTGCGCCAATTTGAGAAAGGGTTGCACGTCTATCACGTTTAATGATTCTCGTCAGTCGTCGTTTGTCCCGTTCTTTCACGTTGAATAAAACCGTTGAAAAATCACCCCATATATGACGTGTTTGGTTGCTTCCTAAATGTCGTGTATCACAAACGTTTTTATGGAGGTGGAGCTGATAAATGAGGCTACACTAGATCGAGTGTGGGGAAGCTTCGTTACCAGAATTGAAAACTGCATCAGGTAAGATGGACGTCACCTTTCTGGAGTGATTTATACTACATAACATAAATGGCATACCTTCATGAACATGTTAACGTAAGGAAAATAAATTTATTTTGACAACCTACCTTTGTACTGTTATTTGTAAACGACAATCCTTCTCGTGGTCAACCTGCATTTTTGTTAAAATTAAAAATTTAATTTTTGTTTACATTGAAAATTTTCTTTTCTTTTATATATAGTGTACATTGTCGTGTTTCATTAATAAATTATATGGCTTTAAATCAGGTAGAAAGTAGGTGTACAGGCAATGCGAAGTAAGAGATAGTTCTCATGCAAAATATCTTTAAACTGAGTGTGCACAAATACGGTGCGTTGTCCATTTGGTGTAATATTCTAGACTAGGATAAGAATTGTTTGCATGAGACGGAGGAATACCATGAAAGTAAAACTTAAGTAAGGCCCAGAAAATTTAGCAGTAACAAAGAATGGAGATCCCCTTGCGGAATTTAATTCGTACTATGATTGGTTACGACACTTGTTCGCGCTGTTACGAACTAGCTTTTCAGCTAGCTCGTGCTTGAAAGTATTTAGGGCCGTAGCTCAATAATGTCTCATGATTCGGTAGAGCACAACAGTATCTGATGAGGTTTTATTACATGAAGATTTTACAGTTGCTATTTAAATTACTATTGATCGGGGGATATTTACATTTAATTTAAGATTATTATTATTAAATTAGTTATTATGATTCACGCCATTTTAATTAAACCTAACTGGAAAGTCATCACCTTGTTGTAGCCGGAGGCTGATTCTACAAGACGGTTAGCGACGGCCAGACACACCCGTCTTCCTGGTCTGCTTCCCTGGTCGGATCACCCAAAGGATTAAAGACGAAAGACGACAAACGACAGACGCTCGTTCCGGTGTTACACCGGCCTATATCAAGCGCGTGGTTCTGCGGCCCCCCTCAGTGACCGGTGGAGGGGATTTCTACAACTGTCTTCTTTTGCAAGGATCGACGACCAAATGGTGGCGTTGCAATCCCGCTCGTTTCCAGGTTTACTGTTTGACGGTGTGATCAGGCAGCCGTTCAGCTAAGGCCTGTTCATACCATAACAACCCGCTCTTACTCTACCTAAATAACCAGTACAGAGCCCTTTCACGAATGAGATACAACATATTACACATAAAAAATTTACTTAAAATACGCCGTGTATGTACAAGTTATGTGCATTTAAATGTTTATTTCTAAATCAGTACAGCACAACAAAGCGTCGCAATTATATTCGATGGGCTTTTTAGTTTTCTGACATTTATTGGAACTTGCATTTGTGACTATATTCAAATTATGAACCACTGCGCTTTATGAAGTAGTGCAATTATTTCACTTAATTTCGTCGGTAGCTATTTCTTCATAGTAATCTGGTTTCCGCCTATATCTTCTGACGTACTGGGAAGATAATACAGTTCTTCCACTGTTCCGCTATCTTCAAGTTTTCAAATATAACACTGGCGAGACGAACATTCTCATCCTTCAGTTGATCCGCCCGTCTACCCTAATACTCGAATTTCAATATTTCGTTACAAATATGTATAATGTAAGCCCGAAGCCCTCCGTTTCTTATCTTTTTCGCCTCTGTGAAAGTTACATCCTTCTATTAGCCTACAATAATTTTAGTTATTCCTTGTTTAGTGCCAATTATATCTCGACGAAAAGTTTTGACGACAAAAATGCATTAGCTATAAGAGAAATTAGCATGCTATGAGGGATTTATCTAGGTGTTTGTTTTTCTTCATTCTTCGTGATTTGACTGTTACACTCCACAAAGTGTCTTGCTCAATCCAGCAACGGAAAGGTTTAACATTTGTCGATGAGGTAGTATCAATCTCTAGTTTTAAGTGATAACCTTGCGTCATGCGACATATATATTTTAATACTTTAGTAGATAAATTACATCCCCTTGATGCTGTGCAGGTAAAATAACGTTTTAGTGACAACGGTTTAAACATATATTGCTGATACTCCCACAGTACGTAATCAGATGTGTGAGCATTGGCTGCATTATACAGATGTTTTAAATTGGTTGTTGGATATATAGGAAAACATTAGGTAAGCTGTAAATCACTTATGGAAAAGGCGAAGAACAACACGGCACATAAACGAGTAAGAACAAAAATTATTGTAAACTCTTTGATGGATGAAATTTGCATTTTCGATTAGTTGGTAAAATGTATCTGTTTAAAAGAAAGAGGACCGACTGACTTTTAAGGTTTAATGTTGAAAAACTGCTCATTAACAAATATCCATTCAAACTGATACTGGTAAATCATTTTCCGAAGAAGGGATTTAAAACTTGGTTCCTCTTCAAAAATAAAAATATTTCTCGGTTATTTAATGTATGTTTGAAGGGAAACATATATTGATTGTTAATAAAAAAATTGGAATCCACGAAGATCTTTGACGCGACATATCTTATACTGGGTCAGGTGTAGGGTGGTTCATCTCTGTCATTTATTTAATTAAGTAAAATTGTTATTTTTAACTCACTGCAGTAAGTACTGACCCAGGGTTAAGAAACTGATATTACCATCAGTTTTCACTTTATCAATTAATTAATGGATGCATATTTTCTAGCCTCGTGGTCCTTGGCAATGTTAGTATTCACATATTGCGTAAATAGACACAAATATCCAATAGGTTAAACGAAGCCGTGTTTCCTATAATTCCTAAATAACTACAAAATAGTAACGTAAATAAATATTTCCCATGATCATTAAACACAGAATAAACACACGACGATTAAACATAATCCCATATAGGCCTACGACCACGTAGACAGAAGAATNATCATTAAACACAGAATAAACACACGACGATTAAACATAATCCCATATAGGCCTACGACCACGTAGACAGAAGAATGCGGGCCACGATTGGGGCTTTGTTCCGAGAGGTAACCAATACGGAAGAAGATCAACACCAGCTGTTAATAACAGTAACACAAATCAAGCAGGCGGTTCCTGATTTTGTAGGCGGCAATTACCACCGGTTCGAATCCCGGTCATTGTAAAAGTGTTAATTTTCTACGAGGAAATCTCATTTGGTCGCAGCAGCTCAGGTCGTCGACTNGAATCCCGGTCATTGTAAAAGTGTTAATTTTCTACGAGGAAATCTCATTTGGTCGCAGCAGCTCAGGTCGTCGACTGCAGAAACAATGGTTGCCGCGTTTGACTGGCAAATCATGTGCGGTATTGCGGAGTTTGTGCCCGATATTACTCCAGTTACTACCTTGCTGTGTCATTAACTCGAGGCTTAGTAATAAGCAGTTTACTAATCGCTACATATATGCAAATTCTGAAGTTTATTATGTAATTAGTTTCTCACTAAGAGTATCTCAGTTTTATAGCTATTAAAGAGGTATTTGCATACAAAATAAATACATATTCTATATGTATTTATTTAAAGTCTTAAACAGTTCTCTCTCATTTCACGCATTTTCTAATAAGATCAAGTAAACCATATTCTTCCATCCAGTTAATACTTTGTTACTTCCAATATCCCATAGCGGTAGTAATTATCACTGAAGAGATCAAATGTGGGCTTTTCTGCAGGAAAGCATTTTATTATTAACATTAAATTACATATTTATGCATATTAATGGTATATATGTATATCGATTATATATGTCGATTTTATTCATCGATTTATATGTGTATATGTTAATATATACACATATATAAATCGATACGCTAACCAACTGACAATTGTAACCAGAGACACAAACCTAATTACATTTTTTGCTCTCTATTTATTTGAGTAACCATTTATTTTAGTGTAAATTATAATTCATATAATAAAAATACTTCACGACTCTCTCCCTCACAGAATATATTCTTTACTTTATCCTCTAGTAAGTCCAAATTCGTCAATAATGTGTTGTAACCTAGTAGGTGCTTGGTTAACGGTTCGTCGAGTCGTCTCTATAACCAAATCGCTTCACGAGTAGCCTTGCTTGCCGCTGTGTGCCCCTCTTATCAGGAGGAGACAGCCACACTCGTATCTCTGTCATCGCTTATGATATATAAACTTGCAATCTTTCATGTGGATAATGCCCTCCCTATTCCTGATCTTCCTTCATTGAGTATTCTCATCTTCTTCGCTGGTAAATCTGAGGCATTATTATTCATTGGTTTCATCATCCTTAACCAGATACTCTTGAATATTGATCTGATTATCACAACCTTCTTCTGTAAACCTTTCGTTTTCTTCAGTGAAAATTTATTGAATTTTCACCTCTTTCTTGTCATCACGAAACGAAACAGTTATATTTGTGGCTCTTTGAAAATCACATCTCTGAATCGAATTTTTCTTCTTCCAATGTTTCATATTCTGTAGCCACCAAAGTCATATCGAAAAAAATTCCTTTTCTTGTATGTTTTTCTTCTATTGGTTTTTGGGATGTAATTGAAACGTTAGCTTTCTTTTACTCTAAGATATTTAATACATCGTTTTACTCCGAATAAAAATTAAAAAGGGAGCTTTTTTACAATAGTTGATGGTCCCGATCTGTTAAGAATTTATAAAAGCACTATTCGTCAATTCTGCCCAAAAAAGCTATATTTCAAGAAAAATTGCAGTGACAATGTTGATTTAACATCAAATGTTTGGTTTACAAAATTTAATTACAGAGCACTTAAATATTAAAACATAAAAAAAATATAATTTTTTTTTTTTAATATTTGAACTTTCTGTTAGCTTGTTGTACAAAACGCATAGCAAAACTAAAACCATTTTTAGATAGTTTTGTGTGTATTTAAGAAATAACATTCTGGAATAAAGTATCTGGCTACAGCAATCAACTAAACTTAACTTTATGCTTCAAGTATAGAACGAATTTAACATAAACTAAAATAGTACTGTCAGAATTTCAAAATTTTGAATTCGTCTTTACACAAAAATAACTTGTAGTTTTGTCTAATATAAAACACATCGTCGCATCTAACTTGTAACAGAAATACTTCTGTTAATNAAAAAATAACTTGTAGTTTTGTCTAATATAAAACACATCGTCGCATCTAACTTGTAACAGAAATACTTCTGTTAATTTTTGTGTAAAATGTTCTTCAATTTGGGGAGTTTTCTTACTGAGAACTTTTAGAGTAAACATCAATTACTTAATTTTAAAACTAATATTGGCACAACATTGTTGTTTGCGTAAAATGTATTTTAACTTATACGATAGATACAACTTGAGAGTTTTTGGTCCANATTGGCACAACATTGTTGTTTGCGTAAAATGTATCTTAGCTTATACGATAGATACAACTTGAGAGTTTTTGGTCCAGAACCAAGAGATAAAACGTCAGAGCTCTGCTTCAATTGAAAAAATACGGTTACATTATTATATGTGTTACTTGATGCATGCCTTGGAAAGGTTCTACGTCGACTTTATTATAAGAGTTACGAATTCAATAATTAATAGTCTTTGTATTAACCACATATATTCGTAAAGCCTACACATCAAACTTNAATAAGAGTTACGAATTCAATAATTAATAGTCTTTGTATTAACCACATATATTCGTAAAGCCTACACATCAAACTTTGGTGATAGTAATGTTTCCAAAAAATGCAAATAAGGTCTCTGATATATTCATGTTTAGTGCATATGACTTCACGAAACAAGCGCTTGCTCAACTAAATACTTTATCCAAGATGAGTTATCGTTGCACAAGGAATGAAATGGTAACCTATTGGATAAAAANCTTGCTCAACTAAATACTTTATCCAAGATGAGTTATCGTTGCACAAGGAATGAAATGGTAACCTATTGGATAAAAAGCACATTTAATAAGTTTTTTTCGGGGTAATATATTCAAAACAGTCTAAAAAATCAAATAGTCTGTTAACAGCTGCGAAAAAATATCGTATTTCTATTGCTTTACCTTGCGAGCACCGATCCGTGTGAAATGTGGTAAATAAATGCTGATTTATTCTTTGGACAACATAGCCCACGCGTGGCTAACTTGAAAATATAATACTACTATTAAATCCTTCTGTTATAATGAATTTGCAACTCATCCATTGTAGTCTCCGTGTGAATGTATTTGATTGTATCGCGTGACAGTGGCGCTATATGACGTAACTCTCACTCAGAGACGTAAGTTACACACTTATAGATTCTCTTTCCTTACTGGCCTCTGAATCCTCAAGTACAGGGAATCTCCGCATCACGACTATTTATTTTATATTTGGTTTCCTGGTGGTTGTAATTCTACTGGGTTGGCATTATTTACATACGCCGAGGATTTTGCCAAATGGTTACATCAAAATAAAGACTGCAAAGGCATCGTTTTTTTTTAAGATAGAGGAAGACACTCGAAAACAAAGTAATCAACTTAAATGGCGTGAAAAGTGAAGATATCTGAAAAATTAACTTTATTGTTAATAAATAAAAACGTGACAACAAAGTGCTATTTTGAGAATGAAGTAGGGAGACAATAAAGACTGATATAATTAGTGGGCCTACTTTCCTCTACTTGGGGGAAAATCATTTTTATTGAAATTCTTAAAAGCTTAGATAGTATGTATGCGTTGATGTCTCGTTCACAGTAATATCTTTAGGGATGAAAATAGAAACACATTAAACAGTACTGAGACAATTATATAAACATATGTGCCTTCCCAGGGACTCGAACCCAGAAAAACTCGTTAAAATAGGCTAAATTGTAATCAACTGCATCACAGGGGTATAATTGGAAGCATAAACATCGGATGTAATAGGTCGAATGTTTTGAGAGGTACGGTTCATTTACCTAAATATTAACATTGCAATCATTTGGAAAATATGTGTAACATTATGGTATTAATTATATTGTGTATTACAATAATGTTTTCATCTCAGTTTCACTAAAACCAAAGAGTCATACAAAATTCATTGTTTTGGCAAATTATATAATACTATTAACTTTATGGACTGGACGTCTTTAGCCATTTCCGAGCAAACCAGTTTATATTTAATTGTATTTTAAATGTTTACACATTTTTTCTAAAGAATATTTTTGATGTGTGTTAATTATTAGTTATTGATGTTCAGTAATTTTCACAGTCATTGTCAAGAGGCTTGCTATAAAAATATATGTTGAACACTATATAAGTATCTCATGTCAGTCCCCNATTTTTGATGTGTGTTAATTATTAGTTATTGATGTTCAGTAATTTTCACAGTCATTGTCAAGAGGCTTGCTATAAAAATATATGTTGAACACTATATAAGTATCTCATGTCAGTCCCCAGACACCTGTTGTGTTCTCTAAAGCCACGAGGGCCTTTGAGCTTGACTTGGTATTTTGCATTGGCACAATGAATTGAACTTGGTGTGAAAAGAAAAACGTAAGCTTATATGTATCACGCTTTAAGGGGCACACAAAAATAACACGGCAGTGTAGTGTCTAGTTCTTGAGGTGAGCAAGCCTTAATGCAATTCGTGGACGCGCGGCAGCAGTCTCGATAAGCGAAGGTCAACCCAAGGCCTGGACGAACCCAAACGATACACTTCCCAACCACTCCTTCCCAATCCTAAGTGTTCCAACAACACACACACTCGCAAGGAAATAAAAGGATGGCGATAGAATTGTAGTAGGCCTACTCTCCGCTACGCAGCGCCACTGTGAAGCACTACTGCGACTTCTGCCAGCCCTTGTTCGTTAGGCCAACAACTCAAACCCCAGCCCATAACCGCGAAGACATTCGCCTATCTGGAAGCGACTTCTGTGCACGTGTATGTGTGTGTATATAAATACAGGCTGTCCCAGTTATCTTGACCACCCACAATAACTCCGTGCCGGGGCTCCAAATTAAAGAGTTTTTCATACAAAAATCGTATAACTGGAAGGTGGAAATAATACTGCTGGGGAGTCAGCCTTATAGCATTATTTATTAGTGAGATACGAGTACTAACATCAGTTTTTTTAAGGTCACCATGTATCTGTCCACCCACAGTTCAATGAAGCTCGAGAAGACCTACTCAAAAATGTATCACAACGTACAAGTCTAATAAACAGATTGTTAAAAACCGCCACAGACATTGGGACTCATAGGGGTTCATCAAGACCCGCTATATAATGCCTTGCGGCACAATTGCGCTGCATAGTGTAGTACAGCATAACGTTGACGCTCTGCATTTGTTGTAGAAGTGATTTAAACAGTGCAGGTAACCGGAGTTGCGTACCCCATTCCACAGAGGATTGCGCTTAAAGCCACACACATGANAT
Organism: Clitarchus hookeri; assembly: GCA_002778355.1. NCBI lineage: Eukaryota > Metazoa > Arthropoda > Insecta > Phasmatodea > Phasmatidae > Clitarchus > Clitarchus hookeri. Next base: position 152,219 of record NQII01005171.1, on the reverse strand, counting down.
GATTTAAACAGTGCAGGTAACCGGAGTTGCGTACCCCATTCCACAGAGGATTGCGCTTAAAGCCACACACATGACGTGACGACTACTCAATCAATCATCCGTGTGCAGTCTCTTATGTTAAACTGCAAGGTGAGAGTTGCCTTAACGAAAATGCACTCCAACAACGATAATGTAGAAATGCTGCTAATCTATGGCGAATGTAAATTAGCAGATGAATGCGTTCCTATGGTTTTACAGTACAGTGTAGAATGTTCAAGTGAGTTGTACTGTAACACACACACAAACAAACACACGTGTTATTACCATAGCTTGGTTTACTCATTTGTCGTGCAGTATGTTGAAGGTTGAAGGTCAGCTTGATGTTAGTCATCAGGCGGAACAACTTTACAGAGAGCGATACGCTGACAAGACCACAACGTCCAGACGGACGTTTCCTGTCTCGTTGTGAAACTTTGTGACACGGGTAATTTGAACCCACAGCAACATAATCGTCTTAGAACTGAGTTTGCTGTTCTCGCTACTGTAGCAGTTGATCCAAACGTCAGCACACGCCAACTTGAAGCAGAAATCGGCATTCCGGAAATGAGTGCGCACCGAATTCTTTAGAGTCTTGCGTTTCATCCCTATTATGTACACTTACACAAATAACTGCACGGGAATGATTTCCAGAATCTTGTAGAGTCACGCCAATGGGCACAGCATCAAGTTATCGCCAACCCGAACTTTTTTCAGATGTTCTTTTTACCGATGAATCGTCGTACTCCAACTCGGGCCAAGTGAATACGAGAAACATGCATTATTGCGCGTTTTAGAAACCACGATGGCTACGACAGGTGTACCATTAGCGTCAATGGAGAGTAAATGTCTGATGTGTGATGGTTGGAAATGAGGTTATAGGGCCTTATTACTAGAATGGTAACCGCGGCAGCAGGAGTATGTCACCTTCATACGTACAATTCTTGCTGGTATTCTGGAAGAGATAACTCTAAGGAACCAAATAATAATGTGGTACCAGGACGATGGATGTCCAGCAGATAATGATGTGTATGTAGGTCGTGTTCTGGACCAAAAATATCCCCGTAGGTGTATTGGTCGTAGAGGACCAGTTCAGTGGCCTGTTCGGTCTCCTGATCTTAACCCACTGGACTTTTTTCTTTGGGGTTACCTAAAATGTGCTGTCTATCGAGATATTCCAACAACTTCAGAGAACATGCAAAAACATATTGTGGGTGCTTGTACTTGCAATGCTCTTCAGCAGGCAACACTATGGGGGTGCTATCTTACAAAATGGCGGACAAAAGAGAAATAGTTGTAAGCACATTTGATGGTAGCATTATATAATCCCAGCATGCTTATCTAAGATGGAATTGTTTACATGTTTTCGACGATATAGCATAATTTGCTAAAATAGTAATATAGCCGCCATATTAAAAATAAAATACTGATATTTTTAAAACATGCCTGTTTACATCACCTGTCACAGTACTACGTGTTTGCCTAATTTGGTTTGAAACAGTCAAATGGTGCCTGAAATATGACATGAAATCTTTGTAAATGCATGTGGTAATATCTTACNAATTTGGTTTGAAACAGTCAAATGGTGCCTGAAATATGACATGAAATCTTTGTAAATGCATGTGGTAATATCTTACGAAATATCATACAAAATTAGTTTTTTTTACATATATGATGCTTGTAACAGATACTCTAAAGTTTCTATGAAATTGGTAGAACGGTATGTTAATTATACTAAATGAACATAAAATGTATTTGTGGCAGCTATTTTTAAAATAAGTGCCTAATAAATTTGTATTCCATACGTTTACATGACCTACCGTAGTATTTGATACGTGCTATATTTTGTGAGAACTGGTTGATTAGTTTTGGAGATATAACGTAAAAGTTTTATTTTTCCTGTGGTGCTAGCTTCCAAAATGGTTGATAAACAATGAACTTCTAACTCTAAACTCTATGCTGAAATTATTTTCTGTCAACAAACAAAATGTGGTTTACATCGGTCGAATAGCTCCCGAGATGACATATTACTCAAAATGCTAAATTACCACTGTTTTGAAAGTAAGTGCCCGGATTGGTCTAAAACAATAAAAGTCAGGTGCCCTTACTAATTGCTGCATGTGTACCGAGTTTGGTGAAATTCGGTTCACGCGTTAAAAAAAAAAAATTTAAATTTGTGGTGGGGTACACATGCGCGCTGTTACGAACTAGCTTTTCAGCTAGCTCGTACTTGAAAGTATTAAGGGACGTAACTCAATAACGACTCATGATTCGGTAGAGCACAACAGTATCTGATGAGGTTTTATTACATGAAGATTATACAGTTGCTATTTACATGACTATTGATCGGGGGAGCTTTAAATGTAATACCAAGATGATTATTTAATTACATTATTATTCACGCCATTTTAATTTAACCTAACTGGAAAGCCATCACCTTGTTGTAGCCGGAGGCTGATTCTGCGAGATGGTTAACGCCGGCCGGACACACCCATCTTCCCAGTCTGCTTCGCTGGTCGGGTCGCCCAAAGGACTAAAGACGAAAGACGCTCTTCCAGGTGTTACGCCGGCCTATATCAAGCGCGTGGTTCTGCGGCCCCGCTCAGTGACCGGTAGAGGGGATTTCTGCAACTGTCTTCTTTCGCAAGGATCGACGACCAAATGGTGGCGTTGCAATCCCGCTCGTTTCCAGGTTTAATGTTTGAAGGTGTGATCAGGCAAGNGCCTATATCAAGCGCGTGGTTCTGCGGCTCCGCTCAATGACCGGTAGAGGGGATTTCTGCAACTGTCTTCTTTCGCAAGGATCGATGACCAAATGGTGGCGTTGCAATCCCGCTCGTTTCCAGGTTTACTGTTTGAAGGTGTGATCAGGCAACCCGTTCAGCTAAGGCCTGATCACACCATAACAGCGCACATACTAGCGCGCGCGCACACACACACACGTACTTATACACACCAACATATACACACAGAAACACAGACAGGAAAGTGATCTCATGAGCCTTTCTTTGCTTTCGGAAAGTGGTCTAAACACAATGCAACTAAACTAGCGATGGCAAGGAGACCGAAAGGAAACGATGGTTCACGAATGTCATTATGTAGAATCGTTCGTTATGTAACCTACGTCTACCAGTCCACACGAGAAAGTCACGTATACATCTGCATTAATTTGACGTCTTACTGTCGTTGTACATAAAGATCAAAGCCTTAAACCTAGCGAATTTTAAACTTTATTCCTCAGACGCACATGCTCTAAAACCACTCGGTTTCGTGGTCAGTGTATAGGTCAAGTGTGAAATGATATAGCCGTAAGTTGTTGAAATGCTTAAGATAAACTAGTTTGTGTATGTATTAAAGAAATATTTTTGTTTGCAGCCAACGGCGGGGGTAATACTCGTATCAATCGACTGAAGGCTTATCCAATGGCGGATTGCAAGGACGTTGGAAACAGGAGTCCTCCCAGAAAATCAGATGGCTCAGCAACAACCGTCGTGTTTCCCACTCGCCGAAATCATGTTTGACCCACCGGGAATCGAGCCCTGTTCACCGTGATGGGAGGTCGATGAAGTACCAACTCATCCACCCGGGCACCTATACCTAGGATTTAATACAGCGATACTAATATCAACCTTTGAAAACAAAATCCTGCTTGTTAATTGACACATATCCACTTGAATAGTGACTTAGGTACAAATTGGAAAATTTAGCAGGGATTTTGGAAAAGAAGACGTCTTGGCGTATACTTTAAGGTAAAATACGTAAACTGATTGAAATAAGTTCGGTTTATTTATCTGATGCATATCACAGAAGGTTTTCTAGTAACAGGGAAATGTTTGTTTCTAAAAATGTTATTATATAAATGGATGTGTACTATAAAATTTTATCTTAAGTTTATCGAAAGATTCGCAGTGATCATAAAGAGTCATCTAACTTTGGGGGGAGGGGGATTGTAATCTGTTAAATTGACCGCCAACAAGAATGTTAATTTTTTAGTAAGTTTTCTATGTTTGTGACAGTATTGAAAAAAAATTGCATGTATTTTCTTTTCGTGCTCTTATATTTGAAGCGATTGAAACGTCATGTAACAGGAGGAAAAGTGCATGCTGCATAGAACTGTAGCGTGCTGCACGAGACTAGCGAGGTGATTAATTGCATCCTAGGAAAGCGACAGTTGACGCAAAAGGTCAGGTGTTGGGACACGCATGTCGTCCACGATGCTTGTCGGACGTATAAATACAAGAAGATGCCAGAGGCAAGTGCTTATCCCACCAGGGAAGCAGGACTGCTGAGATGTTGCTCCTGCCACCGTCTGACGAAGTCGAAGAAAGGATGAGGCGGCAGCTGCCGCAGGATCCGCAAGCGAAGGCGAAGGCCCTGCTCCACCTCAAGGAGTGGCTCGGCAAGCAACCGCATCTGCCCCACGTCGAGGGTAAGTCTCGGCCGCACTCACAAAACCCAACACGTGATTGACTGCACAATAATCCTGAAATAAGATCTCAAGGTAGCATCAACCTGACTTCAGTACGCTCGTCAGAGATTCATAACAGTTTCTCGCAGATCTGGGGCAGCAGTGGCGTAGTGGCCAAGGCGCTCGCCTCCCACCACGGCGATCCGGGTTCGATCCCCGGTGGGTTCACTCCCGGACTCTCGCATGTGGGAATCGTGCTGGACGATGCCGCTTGCCGGCGGGTTTTCTCGGGGTGCTCCTGTTTCCCCCGCCCTTGCATTCCAGCGCCGCTCCATTCTAGGGTCTCATTTCTGTAATGTCCGGGGATGACGGTCACCTACGGGTCCCAGCTGGAAAGACCGTCACTCGGAGGGTGTTGCCTTGCCCTGGGTGCACTCCCCACACGCCATTATTATTATTATCTCGCAGATCTAGCTATTGCAAGAACAATGAATACTCGTGAATGTTGTTATGTTGATGAAGCTGGTTTTCATGTAGCACAATCAGATTGCTGCTCTGTTAGAACTCTATAAATACACAGTTACCGAAACAATCACAGACAGTGTGCCTGTTCATTATCAATATTTCGGGTATACCAAAAATATATGCTTTTCCTGTGTTATGAAAGGTGACAGATTACAAAAATTTTGTAACTACGGCTATCATAACTGAATTAAGTTAAAGTTTGCGTGTTACGTCATTGTTGATCACAATACCTCATACGCACGCCTCAGAACAACATTCTCCCCAACTCGACTTTCTTAAAAGTGAATGCTTCATTAATGTACTCATAACACATGTATTGCATTCTACTAACGCACGAAAGCAAAATATAAAAATTGATATATAATAAAAACAAAATTTTTAACATCTTTCTTTGAATTGCTTCCATAAATGTTCTGATTTTATGCGCAGTTGTTTCTGACATCGTGAAACTGTCTTCTTTTTTGTAATGTCGCGCAAGAAAATAATCTGAAGGAACATCTTGAAACAAATAATTCTTCCAAAAGAAATTTGTGAAATGATGTTCTTCAAGGTTTACTTGTTGATGAAATTTTGAAATANAAACAAATAATTCTTCCAAAAGAAATTTGTGAAATGATGTTCTTCAAGGTTTACTTGTTGATGAAATTTTGAAATATTCATTCTGTTGGTGATCATTTATACCTACTTTCGAGATACATACAAATATTTAGAATTCCTTCTTAATTGACGCCCTTAATTCTTTCGTCCAATAAATATTCTTTATTTTCTTTTGTTTAAAATAATAGTTCATATTAAGGAAATACGATTGCATTCGCTTGGATTGGAGAAGCAACATTGCTCGGATTTAATTCATCTTTTATAGCTGACACAAGGTAAGCTATCTTAAACCTAACATTTTTGGCTTCCAATAAACCTTGCGGCATTTATTGTGTTAGCAAAAATTGTGGTGTGTTCAAACTGTTTATTCAACGTATCGACAAGGTAGGTCAATATTGCCGTGGATCGGTCAACCACGCTAAGGCTACGTACGTCACGCAATAAAGCCCACGGCACTCGTCACGGTTCACTATACACTTATAATTCCCATTAAAACTCAGAAATTTATGTTTATTTCTGGAGGGGATTGCGTGAAAATTATGTTCAACAATTTACGTATGTGCGAAACTACTGCATTATGTTAGGTAAGCTAAAAAAATATCAGTAATTCGGAGTCGACTATATTCANTTACGTATGTGCGAAACTACTGCATTATGTTAGGTAAGCTAAAAAAATATCAGTAATTCGGAGTCGACTATATTCAAAACGTCCGTTCATGTTTAACGTTTTTGAGTATAAACGTCTCACAAAATTCAGAATTAAAATTTTCAGAAAATGAGTTATTTAAGGAGAGTCGATTGTTTCTAATAATGTAAACTAAACATTACTGATCGTAATAAATATAAAATGCAGGAAAACAGGCAAAGTAATTTAATTTGTTTGGATAAGATTATATTTGACTCCCGTATATTTCCGTCCGTGATATCTTGCTATGTCTTGTCTGTTCTGCGTTATTGCTGAAACTGGCCTTCCAAATTAAAATGTATTTCAAAGTTTTAATGACGTTTATATTATATTTGAGGGAGTTTCACTTCTTTCCGATGAACCTCGCTTTGAAATTACATTTTTTTAGTTACCATATTTCTAGGCTTTAAAATTGTAACAACTAGCGCCATGTTACCGGTCTCGATTCACAAACGCTCACATATCTAAAAAATAAATGCAATGCACTAATTTAATACTAACGAACCGCTTTCTTAGTGATAATGTAGATAAACAGTAGTCATCTTATTAAATGAGAATAGAATGAAAAAGGAAAGTTGGGCGCATCAGAACCTGGGACCGGAGCTCGCAGCTTTTCATGCTCTGTCATTCCAGCCAGCCAGCGGCCATTTTCCCTCAAAATTTCCCGTTTTTCTTTCAAAATAATATATTTTCCCTGAAACATCCCTTTTTCCCCTTAAAAATTTCCGTTTTTCCTTTAAAAATGCACCGATCTCCCCCAATTGCAAAAACAATCACCTGAAAGGCACTTTTCGATTCATCAGAAGGATTTGTGGGGATCGTTTTCAAGGGCAGAGCAGTGGTGGCAATATTGGTTTCATATGTATTGTATATGCCAAATCGATATACTGGGTCCACGGTCAAGAGTCAGACCAAAACATCAACTATCTTTGTTCTGTCAGCCATATTGTACGTCATATTGGATCCAGATGACCTTGACCCCGTGATCTTGAATGACCTTGTACAAAAAATTTTGAAAAATTTCTAGAATTTAGTTGGAAAAAATTATAAAAAATACTTAAAATGTTTATAAAAATGCATAAAAATTATTTTAAAATTATATTAAAACGAAAAATCTTACATTTTAGCAGATTACTTTCCCCAGGTCCATGCCAAGCACACGACTGACCCTCCTCCAATCAATCACGTTGGCTTAACATTCCCCTCTACTACCAATGCTTCTCAAGGGTTAATTAGTCGGCTAATCTCCACCCCCTCACCAATGCTCATTCTGACATCTTAGATTTTTTCGTTTGTCATTTGTTTATACATTGCTGGAGGCCGCCATCTTGGATTTCATGTTTTCATTATTAACACCTTGATGGCATTATTTTCTCGATTTAACTACCAGTCGAGCCGGCGATTTCGTCACCAGGTGGCAGCCATAATTGTTTATGTTTTTTTAAACATATATGTTGTACTGTCACCACCCTCCATACTGGATTCTGTTTTCAATGTTTAGATAGTGTTAATTAATCGATTATGCAGCCTGCTTTCGATCTGTACCGAATGGTGACATTGGTTGTACCTGCAAAGTACATAAAAGGTCATATTTAATTTTTGTGTTTTTATTTTTTAATGTTTTTTTATTAAAAATAATGCTATATTTAGCGGGCGGCATTTCAAAATAAAATAAAAATAAAACATATTTTTTAAATTATTTTATTTGGTAATATACAGATTGAAAAATTAAACAGGTTTATTGATTGCAATATTTTGTGTTCACCGCTCGATGTCCGCATCGTCGACCCCAGAATTGTAGCGGGCTGAGACACCCCACCCCTTGTCATACGACCAACTATTATGCCGTTTCAGCACCTTCTTAACCCAATACACATCTGAAAACTTTGTAGGCAAGGTAAGAACGTTATCTTCAATGCGACTGTAGGCCTACATCACATGTTAAAACTTATTTGTTTGTACGTTTTATTGATTTACGTATTATTATTATCATCTGTGTGTAGTCATCAAAATAGGAAATTAATATATGGAATAGTTTTTAATTACATTCACCAGAATAACATAATTGTAATGACGGCGACTGCAGTGAGCGTACTGTGTTGTCGCGCGCCATGCTTGATGTGTGATAAATTACCTACATTATTAAGAAATGAAGCGTAATGTTGTGTTGAAGGTTACAAATATTTCCGGATTCTAAACCACGTGTCAGTATTCATGAAAAACTTGTTTCGCTTTATAAATGTCAGATAAAGAGCAGTATGGTGACATCTCTACGACTTCTCGAGCAGCTGCGGGCTGGTGGCGGGCAGAATGCCGCACTGCCGGCCGGCCAACCTGTATTTCCACGTTCCACCTCGTTTATAATCGCTACAGTGAGGCCTCAAACATAGCGTGTATAAACTAAAGAATTCTTATCACTTTGTTTCTTTTTTTTTTGTGTACCTAACATACCTTTTATTATTCTGACGTCACGATAGCTGTGTCTACACTTTCTTTTAAAACTGTAAGAACTGAACACATAAGCTGAAAATACAGATATGGTAGTTTGAGAAACACTTAATACCTGGGATGAGATTAAATAGAGCACAGAAAATCCGTAATAAAAGCTTAAGAATATGTTTTATTCTCAGAAGCTGTTTTATTTCTGTTTATTTAAGGGAAAGGGTTATAAAATTAACACAGCTTACTTGCGTAAAGCGCGTAGATTAATAAGTGTCAATTTTGTAGTCCTCGTAATTTTTTGTAACGTTCATCTCAATAACTTAGAAAAAAGCAGGAGGGCAAATATGAAAGTGAGATCATCCTTGATAAACATTTCTAAAAACATGCATTTTAGTTTTTTGAAAGTGAAAATTAAGTTGCTATTTAACTTAAATGGTTAGGCTACTGAAAGCTAACTAGAAAAAAATCAAAACAACTGAAATTTATTATAATTTGCTATGTTTGAAAAATACTGTATTATATAAACTCAACTTTTTGGAAGAGGGACTCTTGAGCCCCACCTAAATTATTTAATGTTTAATTTTCATGGCTTAACACCGTAACATGTTATTATTTAGGCATACAATATGAATATAACCTTAACATTATAGCTGTTCTCTTGAAACGAATGTTAGAAGTAATATTAAATTAATGAAAAATATATATACCAAATGTTGTGTGTTAGGCCTAACTTGGAATGTATAAGCTTACAAAATGTAAAATTTACATTGTGTGGCAAAATGTTTTGTAAACATATTTATATGCCTTCACTATTATGAAATATTTTACCATATTTTTTTTTCCTACGTCTACATCACAAACCAATTGCTAAACGCGTTGTGGTGCGTATTTAACAATATCATAGTACCGCAATGAAGTTTAGGTAAGACGTAAATAGTAGATATTAAGAAGTTCAGTGTTAAAACTGCCTACATAGGGGAAACATAAACACCTTAAATAAAATACGTACGTCAAAACGGTCTTCGCAAACAGAAATAACTGATTTTGGCTAAACATTTTCAATGTCTCGCCTAACTGCGTTAAACCATGTACTCCTGCTTGTTTCGTTTTTTGTAACTAACAAATATATTATCAGGTGTTTTGCGAGATGTACTAGTACACTGCGCTACAATAAACCATTTCGATGGTTTTGGTATACTTGACTGTTTATTTTCTCTTTTCATTACTTCAAACAATTTATATTTAACCAAATACGCATCACCGCTGAAGTAAACAAACGCGGCGGCCAAGTTTGTATCTAACTTGTGACGCCACGGAGTGAGCAGGCACGACAGACGCGTTTTGGCGGGCTTTTCAAAGGTAAAACTATCATTCAATCATAACTTTTTCAAAACAATTTTTAAATCGTGATATTTTGTAAATACATTTCCAACGCATGAATGAATGAAAACCAAGTGCCAGCAAAAAATGTGCATGTTGCCCATTGCGTATACGGCGCACACGAAAGCGTTCAGGTATGTGAACCCTTTCTCGAATATGCCTTTATTTTTAGAGATACGTACTAGGTCGCCAACCTTGTCTTTAGGCTTGTATGGGTCCCTCCTTTTCACTTCAATCTACAATTTTCGAAGCAGGGATTCGTTATTGACGTCTTTGGGCTTCACGCCAGTGGTAGAATGAACGGTAGTATTATACTCGCGGACGAGTTTCGGTAGTAGTTTCAGCCACTTCTAGCTGCCAGTCACAGCGGAATGCCTCCACATTATTCCCTTCAGTGTACTGTTGAACNCAGTAGTTTCAGCCACTTCTAGCTGCCAGTCACAGCGGAATGCCTCCACATTATTCCCTTCAGTGTACTGTTGAACATCTAGACGATAGGAGCTTTGAGATTGCTGTACGTGAAATAATTATTTATGTTATGTTTCTTCATCAGGGCCTTGACCTTTGCATTCTAGGATTCCTTGCCCTGGTCGGTTTGAAGATTAGTTGGGATGCATCCTTTGCGCAATACATCTGTCATGGCCATGGTGACACCGTGGGCATTCTTCGACTTGACAGGCCTCTCCCAGATGAATTTGCTATATGCATCGATGACTGTCAACATGTACTTGTAGCTCTCGTTGACCCGAGTATATGGAATCATCTCGATTATGTCGTCTTTAAAAGGGTCGTTCATCCCACACATCACGACCTTGTGGTGGCGGGAGTTGCGTCTCGCAGGTGCGTGCAGATCATTCACGATTCCCATTTGACTTATTCTATGTAGCCTCCCTCCTTCAATTCTTTGAAGATTGAAATTATCTCGTTAGTGTGGGAGTGAAGTCCAACTCTTTGCGAATCGAGAAGCAGCTGCAACCTATCGAACAGTTCGTTCGGGTCGTCCCAGAATATGCAGTCGGTGTTATTGTCGTCGTCTATCTTCTTTAAACCTTCGCTTCTTTGCAGTGCTAAGCTGCTGAAGAGGTTTGCGATAATGTCGAATTTTTCATGATCTTTGTCCTTATAAATACCTGTCTTGGGAACATTATCTTGGTAGAGTGCGTGCGTGAGTTTGAGCAACGTCTTGTATTCCACCAGGTCTGATTCTGTAAACTCCTTGGGCTCCTTGCGAAAAAGTAGTTCATATAGTGCGTGGGATCCACTTGTCTTGTAATCACCTACTTGGATTATCCCACCTGGTAGAAACACTGTTTCATCAGCACCTAGGAACAATGAATCATTATGTCTCTATACACCGTACGTCGTGTCATTATTGCTCGTAGGTACCGGCGAGCCAGAGCATTGGGTTTGAAGACTCTCTTCCGTACTTTTTTCTTGTGTGGCAAATCCGCATCCGATCCATCGTCGTGATCTGTCTGTACATCATCATGTTTTTGCTTATTTATAGGGTCATCAGTATCGCCGATTTCGGTCTCCACAGCTATGGGTGCTCCATTGCTCTCCTTGAGTACATCGAGACGACGAGTAATAAGCTTATAATTGTCTTCATTTATAAGGTCACATGATATTTTAACTCTCTTGGCGAGCAAATACTTTGAGCGAACAGACTGTATCGTCCGATGCATGTCGCTGGCAAAGTTCGGCATCGCATTGAATAAAAATTATTACTGTTTCTCTCTGTTATAGGATTAGTTTTGCATCGTGCTAAATACTTTCGATCTCGCCCAGGTGTTTGCTGCAGATATCCTATATGCACCTACTGTGGTTATGAATATCAGTTTTCGTGGCGAGGTGGGAAATCTAGGTCGTGAATGTAAAATGTATGGAATCTTTCTGCCCCTATGATTCTCTTCATTTTTCGCAAATGCCACATTCAATCTGTCGATAATTCGCCTTTGAGCACTTGTCAAATGCACATCCATGGCCATCTTGTAGCGGACGATCTCGGTCTTCACATGCTCCATCTTCGCCCCAAACTAGGAGAGATAGTTCTGAAATTATTTGTTTTGTTCGGACAATATACTGCGCAATTCAAAGATGATGCCATTACCAGAATCGAGGACGAAATGTTTAGTAGCAGTATCCGCGAATCGTTTGGGTTCGCCTTCTACCAGCAGTGCAGGTTCCATCATTTTTTGGTACGAGACAACCTCAATCTTCGTCTTTGTGAAAACGCATCTTCAGGCTTATTTGCCTGAATTTTGATATGCTGTAGCTCATTCTCGATGGTCGACAATAAACTGATCGAATCCCCATATGTACCTCCAATTATATAGGGGACAGTCCATAACGATCGTAAAAAACCAGTATTTCTCTTTCCAGCACAAGATACACAGACTCTTGAAATCTGATATCGTCGTATCTCTATTGACATAATCATAGTACATTTGCCGCATATTCTAATCGCCCATGCGAAAGAGCACCAACATGTTTGCATTGTCGAGGAGCAGCTGTTTGGGTATGCACGAATAAGTCTGGCCGAGATACATTCAGTCCCTCTCCGCGTACCATCATATTCTTAATTCCTCTTGAATACAAGTTACATTTCACAGGCAATGTCATCGAACACAAATATCGAGTATACTAATGCTTCGCTAGGAGGCATGATGGCTTCATCATCACTACAAGGGAGATAGCACACACCATCCACAGCTTACAGTACTCGTGCCAGTCGTTGGTATTTCTGTTGCTGGAACGATTTTGAATATAGGCAATTGTTCTCGAACCGAAGGCTGTACGGTGATGCACTTCACTGTATTTGGAAATAGGATTCCATGTCGCGATTTTGTGGGAAATGTCTTAATATTCAGCATGAATGCCTATGGGTGGTGATATCTTGCTTGATAATATGTATGTTACCACTACTATATTGCGTGACTGAATGCGGAACCGATTGTGGAGTGTGTGGAGCATGAGAAGCGGGTGTTTGTGGAGCATGTAGAGCAATTGTGGGGCAGGTAGAGCGATTGTGGAGCATGTGGAGCGATAATGGAGCACATGGTGGAGCGATTGTGCAGTGACTCTGGAGCATGCGGAGATTGAACATAATCAGTGCTGTAAATTTTATAATATCTCTTTAAAGCATCCCTCCAAGTAAACTGCATCTGGCAGATTTTGGATTCAGACGTCATACTTTAAGTTTTCATTCTGCAGGTCGTTAACTCATCTCGTAAATTCCGCATAGCTGTAAATGCTTTACCGCTCCGAATCCTACCTCAGTAATGTAGTTGGTTGCACGCTAGCTTACCGTACGAGGAGTTCCGTGTTCGAGACTCAGATAAGGCGCCTGTGTATATTTAATTGTCTCACTATTATTGCATTTGTTTCTGGCTGCATCACTATCGATAACGCTATCAAAGAGACGTCAAGATCCACATGGCATCTAACCTTTTACGAAATATATCAACATTATTTGCACACCTGTAGAGGAAAGGAGCTCAATATATATATATATATATATATATATATATATATATAACTTATTGTTTAAAACATGTTAAAGCGCTCTAGAATGTAATGGTTACGAACACAATTCTCGACCATATATAAAACAATGGAACACTTACAATTAGTATGATGAATACCCGTAGTACGCCAAAATAAAAAATTTCAAATACATTTCTTATTGCAAGACAATTTAATATCATTTTCGGTAACACTATGCAAAATACAGCCTACTGTGAAACTATGTAGTTAAAAAACTTTAGTGAAGTAGGATAACCTCCCTTTTTTATAGAGTATTTGTTTTTAGCTGAAATCACTGATACAAAATATCTTAATTGTGTAAATTTGTGTCAGAGGCGAAGTAATGAGAAGTCAACCGCATTTATACGCAACAGTAACACGAAACACGATTATCATTATAGAATTCACACAAGGTATCTGTAGCTCATGTTAGCAGGTAGAACGAATATCTTATTTTCTCTGTCAGGTGTATACATTACGTGATCATCGTCTCATATTGTAACAAAAAAAGTAAAGCGAGACGGAGGACGTAATATGAGTCACAGAATAATTACAAATGATAGGGAGCGAAATTAACTGTAAATTTACAAAAAATAACGACAAAAACTTGTGTTGTTGCTAAAAGCAAGAAAACGTTTTTTTTTCTTCAAAGTAGCTTGAATCGAATCCTATATTACCTAATGAAATTCCGCTGAATAATATATTGAGAATGGCCAGGTGTAATATGTGCTTCAATGCGATTGATAAATTGATTTCGTTCACGGAGTGTGTTTGCATTTTTATATTTTTATTTAAAAATTTTACATTTGTGATTTTATATTGAAAATGGACTTACATCAGAATGTCAGCTGTGTATTTTATTCAGTTTCTCGCAGAAAACATAAATACCAATTAAAGTTGTCAACAAAGCTTTAGGAACATTATCCAATCTCGTTAACAGTATCTACAGCATTTGAACAACTAGTATTGCAAATAATCACATTTTGTTCCAATTACCAGACTTGCGTCCACGAAAAGTGATAATATAACCTTAACTATATGGTGATACACTTTGCTTAAATTAGTTAGATATATTTCCTTATTTACAGATGTGTTCCTGGAGAGGTTCCTGTACGGATGTAAGTACAGACTGTCGAAATGTAAAGAAGTACTGGACATGTACTACACTGTGAGGGGAGCGGTACCAGAGTTCTTCAAGAACAGAGACCCAACTGGAGATGATATACATCTAGACTGCGAATCAAGGTATGTTTACTTCCATCACAATACTCCAAAATGCAAAGGTAACTTATATGTCCCTAACAATCACCTAATCTAAATCCACGTATGATTTAGCGGGAGAGTTTATATCTGGGTAACATCTTTTAAACAAATTGTTTACGCATTCGTATAAATATGCTAGCAGAACGATTCCACACAACAATAACGGCAGCACGAGAGTGTCGAAGCATTGAGAAAAATTGTACAGATTTCATATAAATTATGGAGAGAATTTTATCAGCATCATAGTAATCCTAATGATAAATTACATATTTAAACTGACCTTATTCAGATGAATAAAAGATTTTTAACTTACATTGGCGTAAGTATTATTTTTTCTGCACTGACATGCGTTGGACACTGATAGATATTTTGGTAATACATTTCCGTGCAAGTCTTAACAGTGGTAATTCTCCAAGTAGCATTACTCGCATGAGTGCTCAGCATCCCGGTGACTCAAAATGAATATAAGAATACATTTGCATAGACGGAAACATAGCCCAGTAGGGTACGTTTTCAAAGAGAAGGAAATTCATTTTATAACAATGTATTATTTTGAGTTTCTGTGCTTAGATTTAGGCATTTCGTGTTAAACACAGTAGCAGTGCCCTTTACAAGGTTTATTTAATTTCGATCGAGAAATGTACGGCATTTACAGTTTTTCGTCAACAGGTCAAGAGGCACGCTTTCAGTTAATATCATTTCTGAATGTGTTGTCTATCGTGCACAGTGTGTCATATATACAGGTTATTACATTTCTATCTACATTGCTGCTAACATTATAATTTAAATGATAATATGAAATTCCACTACAGTAGTGGTGTATCTTGGGATGCTGTGGCGAGCACATACCGGATTCTGGTGCGGGGACAAGACGGGGAGGCTATAGTGTTTTGCAGCCCACGCACAGCTGAGGTAGATAATTATAGCTGTTTGAACTTGTCCTTTATCAGGAACTCTGCTGGATACTGTAATATTCCGCAGATACTGTACTCCATTGGATTCCTCACATAATCGAAATATAACTTCTTACATAGGCAGCAGCAAATATATTTCATGGTTGCCAAAATAATTCTTTTTCGAAANGCATTTACAGTTTTTCGTCAACAGGTCAAGAGGCACGCTTTCAGTTAATATCATTTCTGAATGTGTTGTCTATCGTGCACAGTGTGTCATATATACAGGTTATTACATTTCTATCTACATTGCTGCTAACATTATAATTTAAATGATAATATGAAATTCCACTACAGTAGTGGTGTAGCTTGGGATGCTGTGGCGAGCACATACCGGATTCTGGTGCGGGGACAAGACGGGGAGGCTATAGTGTTTTGCAGCCCACGCACAGCTGAGGTAGATAATTATAGCTGTTTGAACTTGTCCTTTATCAGGAACTCTGCTGGATACTGTAATATTCCGCAGATACTATACTCCATCGGATTCCTCAGATAATCGAAATATAACTTCTTACATAGGCAGCAGCAAATATATTTCATGGTTGCCAAAATAATTCTTTTTCGAAACTATAGTCCTGTCTCGGGTATTTAGTCGGACCACTCGCACGACTTCGAACTGCGACCGACACTTTCCGTGAAATTATACTTCAAAAACCAAGAAACCTTACAAAATCACTAAAATAATCCAAAAAATTGATTTGGAACTGTTATGTGATGACGACTAACGTCCCAGTAGTATAGTAAAGTACGTTCTGGTTCAGGGATCAGGGATCAACACCAACCGGCATCTTATTACCAGCCACTATCTTATTTCCAGCCACCATATTATTTCTGGCTGCCATCTTGGTTTTCTAATTACTTACTTTTACTCGAATTCCATCTTCTTTCCTAACACCTCCGCTCGATTGCTATATTGTTTCAAAATTACTTACTGACATCTGCTAGGCTATCAACCTGGATTTAATATGTCACTCACTGTAGGCAACCATCTTGGTTTTGCCTTTCACTCATGTGTAGCTTAAAATAGATTTCGCTTCGTGTAGAACTTGGAAAAAAATTATCGTTCCTGTAGGCCATAGAATATTTTTCGTTCATGTTTTATTTATAATATTTTTCCTCGCTCTTGCAGGGCTTTGAATTATCTGTACGTTATAAATACTTCAAATATATATCCACATACCATTTTAACTGTTACAAAATTTGTACTCAGGTAGTTGGGGACATCATAAAGTAATGTGGTCATTCTATAACGAAAATTAAATTAAAATCGTGTACTGTATGTAAAGCAAAAATATATATCACCCACCATACAATACAAATTTTTACAAAACACTAGACATATTATGTGTTAAGTAATGCAAATAATTAATTTACTGGATTTTAAACATTTGTTTACAAAATGGATAAAAATTGCTATATTGGATGAAGTGGCCACTGACTGGCCACTTTCGTACATCGCCTCAGCAGTTTCTCCCCTATGATATATAATCTTCACTAATTAGCTACGGATCGAATACTATTAAGTCACGAAAACCCATATAAATATTCTTCAACCTTTGCCGAGCATTTGGAAGAAATTGGCCTATTACTCAGGCTGTATGCTAGACTGACGGTGCTGTTCCTAGCGTCAAATTACGTTTAGAAATGTACTACCTCTCCTTTATTAACTGTAATAATTACACTTTCAAGTGGCGAATGTTTCAACCCATTACTTCAAACTAGGTGGCTGGCACTACACAAAATAATATCTAGAGTAAAAACTGAAAGATATACTAAATTGTATTACTTGAACTTTAAACGCATAATATATAACAAATGAATATAGTTATAGTATGTATATACAGTATATATGTACTATTGACTATTTACTAAGATAAAGTTGTCAGTACTCATTATTGACCTCACATTTAGCATAAACAAAACCACACAATTTTCAATAAAACCAATATCTTGTAAGTCAACCAGCTCAAATGCTCTCAGAACAATGATGGCTTCCCTTTTTACTGTTTCGAATACTCGCTACCAGACTGCAGCACTCTCCAGCGGAGTAAGAGCTAATTGCCACTTTACCTACACCAGCCACTTCACCCTGCTCTCCCCAAATTGTAAGACTTTCGCGTCATGTTAGACTTAGATTTTTTCATTTTTGTAAAACTTATACGTTTCTTTCATTCGTGCACGACTTTGAATGTTTTTTTTTTCACTAATGATATACTTNAATTTTTGTAAAACTTATACGTTTCTTTCATTCGTGCACGACTTTGAATGTTTTTTTTTTCACTAATGATATACTTACACTAATTCCCCACTTCTAAAGGATTAAGAATGTTTTTCATTTTAGTAGGTTCTTCGCCTTGTATAACAATCAGAATATTTTTACTTCTGTGTAGGCCTTATAAATACTTCGTAAACATTTAAATATGTATGTATTGCAGTATAATTCATTATATTTGTAAGTACTCAGGAATTATATGAAGTAAAGGAAAATTTTTTAAACAAAATATTTTTATTCACACTCATAATTAATTGCATATATGAACAGAATAGTTTTTTGGAGAGTCGCAAATGTAGTTATTGCAAACTCGGCAAAAATTTTTCAGGATTCAGAAGGTGTATGCGGCACAATAATACAGGAATATATACAACTTTCGGAGAAAGAGCAGACTGAAGATATATTATCTCTTAACCTGAGTATCCATGTGGCAGCATATGCACTCCGTCTTCATATACTTGTCACTCGTGTCCATCCATACGAGTGACAGATTTGTGTTGCATTTGAATACAGCTGCTTCGTGTCCTCTCCCATTTAATACATACATGCAGCAGCGAGCAATGTCCATTCTGCAATCAATGATTATTGGTATCTCTCACCCAAAGCAGGATTACTGATGCTCAACCAGAGTAGATTACCATTACAAAATTATTCATAGGTCTTCAGCACACCGCTGGACCAGTAGGAATACTCGATACTTCGTAGGCCGGGTTTTGTATGCACATACTGATTCGCTACGTGGAAGCCCTCCGTTTCGACTTGACGATAGCTGACAGCAAGAAGATCTTTAAGAGATTTTCAACTTTCATGTTTATACTGGAAGGATTATGACAAATTCATTTCATCGGATCAGCAAGTAGCGACAAGACCAGGTCCACGATGTCACAGCTTGTTGCCATATATTTTTCCCAACAAATAATTTAACCTTCCATGCAAATATCACTTTTGATGGATTCTGTCATATTGCTGGAGGATTCTGATTTGCTTTCCAATTATTTCATTCTGCTGGTAGATACCGATGTGCTACCGGAGTTAATAGTTTGTGGGTCATGGCATACAGGCAATTAATTTCATTTTTGTAGTCCATAAATTAAAGGTGAACATGGTAAAGTCCAGACACTGCTGCTTTCATGAGAAATTGTTGTATCTTCAGTTTCATTACATCATTGACCCCAGTGAACATTTTTGTTACTATCTGCTATGTTCCATTTCATACTCAGCCATTTAGCCACCATCTAAATAGTTCACGAATTATTCTTCAGCTCATATGATGAGGTCGTCTCCACTTGTAGGCAGCTCTGACTGTTTGGACTGAGATAAATAAAATGCGCAGTGATTATAATCGAAAACAAAGAACAGCTCTGGCATGGAACGCATAGCAAAAGTCAAAATAAAGTCTTAGATGATTTTCGTCATCACACACTTGTACCAGCTCGAACTAAAATTATTGATAAAACTAACTCTTCTGTAACCAATAAAATAATGTTCACGCTTTTCTAAATGTGAGACCTTAATCAGTACACATTCACATGGATCAAACATACGTAGGGGGAGCGTGTGCCTTTTACCTTGCTAAGGAGTCATTCGTAGTCATAGTGCCATTTAAGTAACCTATAAAAGGGTGTTGGAGAAAAGGATACAAAGTGATGTCATCTTTTAACCTAGTTAACTGATTTGCCCCCCTCCGGAAGACGAGAAGTAGCCCGGGGTAGGGGATTCATAGGCTTGGAACAGGAGGGTTGAGGAGGAGGTCAATCATGAGTTCCAGCCCCAACAAAGGTAATTGGGTGTAATTAAGCTTATTAGTGCGTAATGAATAATTAAAATTATGTAATGAAAAATTACATAATGAATAATAGCGTAATAAATAAGTACATATACCGAGAATAATAAATATACAGAGAGTAATAAATGGAACGAGAATAATAACTATAAATACATTTACCGAGAGTAAATACACAGTAATTACAATTCCTTAGTAAATATCCTATCACAACCACTGCTCAAACGCAAATAACATGAGAATATTCAATATGTTTGTGTTAGACGTCCGCCAACTTGGTTGATTTCTATTCCCACAGAGGGTAATTGAAGCAAAATAACATTTATACTGGTCTACTGCCTGGTTCGATTCCCGGCGAGGGTAATTAAATTGTAGATAAATTTGCACACTCACTGACCAAGTACTTGGTTCGAATGCCATCAAGCGTAAGTAAGCCATTAATACGTTAAGCAGAGCTAATCTTGGTTCGATTTCCATCGAGGTTAATCAAAACGTAATTACATTTGTTCTGACCTAGTCCTTTGTTCGATCCCCATCGAGGATAATTAAAACATAAATACATTAGTACGGCGCTAGTCTTTGGTTTAAACAATACAGAGGGTAATTCAAGCGTAATTATGTTTGTACTAAGTTAGTCCTTAATTCGAATCCATAAAAAATCTAATACCTAGGCTTTCATTCGATTCCCGTCGAGTGTAATTAAAGGAGCATTATATTTGTATACGCAATGGATAATCATTTCGTTCGAATCCCGTCGAAGTAAATTAAAACTGAAATTCATTATACTTTAAACACTATAGAGGGTAAATCCAGCATAATTACTTTTATACTTGCTTAGTCCTTGGTTCGATTCCTGTATAAGCTATTCAAACCATAATTATATTTATACTAACAGAGTGTTTGAATCGATTTCGGTCTAGGTTAATTAAAGGAAAATTAAATTTGTTCACACACATTACCAGTCCTTGGTTCCAATGCCACCGAGGCTAATTGAAGAATAATTAAATTTGCACTTAGAAAGTACTTGATTCGAATCTTGTACAGGCTAATAAATTCGTAATTACTTTTGTACTGACCTACTTTTGGTTCAAATCCCGACGAGGCAAATAAATGCATATAACATTTGTAGCATGTTAGTCCTAGCTTTGATTCCCAACTGGGGTAATTAAATAGTAATACATTTATACTCACAATGATACAGTCGTTGGTTCGATTCCCGTAGAGGTGAATTAAAGCATAACTACTAATGTTCATTACATTTTAACAAGTACTTGTAATTACACATCCGAACTCTACGAGACCCATTAAAATTCTGAACTCCAAAACAGAGTTATAAACTTAAAAATAATTATTCAAAGCAATTGCACATCGAGAGTAATTACATGTATAAATAAAAGAAAGCCAGTACAAATCCGAGCAGTTCAGAGCCCGGATGAAGACTGAACTACAAACACTTATATATTTTGATTATACCCCTCCCATGTTCGATGACCTATATGGAGGAAATATTTTTAAGTCATGTAGTTCACCGCTAAACATTGTATTAAAGTGTTGTGATTTGAATCATTGTTGTAAAGAACACCTTTAATTTAAATGTATTGTTTAAACAATAGCCACACAATAATACTGATTTCGTATCGGAATACTTTAACCAAGAACAAATTCTGAAGAAGCCTAAGAATCCCTAGTGGAGTGCCCTTACCACCGGGCGAGAGTGTTTGCATTTTCCCCGCTACGAGCGCTGCGTGGTTGGAAGACGATAGCCGATCGACAGCCGCAGAAGAGAACACACTAAAGCCACTTTCAGAAGGATGGCGGACGAGCGAGGGGTACTCAGCTCTGAGGAAGGACGAGGAGGCGAGCGTAGTTCCATTGAATGCCGACAGTCGTGCTGAGATCGTGGCGGGAGACCGCACTCCTCCAACAGTGGAACAGAGAGCATCGGGACCTCTCTCAGAAGGGTCTATGTCGGGACGGGGAAGGGGATATACGCACAGTCCAGTGCTAGAGTCCTCATCATACATAAATATTTCAATTTTAACTTATTTTCGAAATGATATATTGTGAATAGTCGTTCTGGGAAGGAGTCAGTATCGGAAGGAGTTAGTCTCGGTATGAGTTCAAGTGCATAAATTCGTGTATGCTTGAAGATGATACAAACCACTGACGATGAGAAATCGAGTATGTTGAGTACAAATACATGCATACCTTCACCGACTGCCTAAAAATACAATACTAATAAGTCAAGACATTTAGTACTGGTCCATACCTGAGAACAATTACCTAGATGGTTTCCAGGCACATTAAGGTTGTACAGAAACCGGGCAGAGTACAAATACCATACGCTCGCCAGTCTAATGATCCTCATCCGTCGTAGATAATGTTAAAGAGATATTTATGATGATAATATCGATTTTTTTATTAGCTATATAATATTGTACATTTAGTTTGAAGTTTAGTGAGGTGAATAAATTAATTTTTTTACTTTNCCTAGATGGTTTCCAGGCACATTAAGGTTGTACAGAAACCGGGCAGAGTACAAATACCATACGCTCGCCAGTCTAATGATCCTCATCCGTCGTAGATAATGTTAAAGAGATATTTATGATGATAATATCAATTTTTTTATTAGCTATATAATATTGTACATTTAGTTTGAAGTTTAGTGAGGTGAATAAATTAATTTTTTTACTTTTTTTTATTTAAATAATTATGGGATGGTAGCTTTTATTGGAATGGTGTCACATGGGTGCTCTGGTCTTGCCGAATATATACGTGGGCACAGTCCGCCCGGAAGTATGAGGGAATGTCGGTCGGAAATGTAGTGATGTGTTGTTAGCTAGTATTGTGGGTTGGGGGTGGGGTGTGGCCACCCTCTGAAATTGGGGATAGGAGGCATTTTAAACAATGACAGTTTATTAAGTATATGTGTATGTACCAGCATATGAACACGACATGCGAAATATCTGTGTTGCAAGATGTCGCAATTCATACAAAAAAAATGTTTTTATCTCTATAGACCTAGACGAATGTCACTTAACAAAAATTGTTCGCTTATGGAAAATGTCTTTTGAATTGAATCTCTGCTTGCTACATGGAAAAAATGGTGTAGCAAAATAAAATATTTAAATTAGCATACAACATTGTTTAAAACGTTATAGGAAATTCAATTTTCATAACTTCCTACTTCAAACATGGCAGGAACCCATGTTTTGCATTCGTTATTGTTCTGAATGAAGAAATTAGTTCAATTGGCTCAACATAATGCAGAATGATTTACTTAATTTTATTGTTATTATTGAATAATGAAAAAAGCAATCTTTGAAAGTTCTTTTTTGTTTATACAATATTATTGACATACTGCTATCAAACATGAGTATGAAATTGTACATGTAACATCGTGCCATCGACAGCGAAGCTTCAATCATCATGGCCCTCCCCAAAGAAAAATTGTATATATATTTAGGTTACACAATGCAATAACGGTCTTTGATGTACTAACATACACACATACACATATTTTAAATTAACATTGCAATTATTAATTTAAATATCAGGGTCAGATTGCACATAAATGGAAGAGTGTGTCTCGCGTGATGCTACTTTAGCTACACTAAAAGTCGCGTGCTCGCTTCTCTGCAGTGCACATTCCCTTCCCCTGCTCAGCCGCTTGTAAGCGGCGGGTGATGCGTGCTAGTCGCTGGGTGGGCGCAGGAGAGGACTCTAGCACTGGACTGTGCGTATATCCCCCCCCCACCACCCCGTGCTGACATAGACCCTTCTGAGAGAGGTCCCGATGCTCTCTGTTCCACTGTTGGAGGAGTGCGGTCTCCTGCCACGATCTCAGCGCGACTGTCGGCATTCAATGGAACTACGCTCGCCTCCTCGTCCTTCCTCAGAGCTGAGTACCCCTCGCTCGTCCGCCATCCTTCTGAGAGTAGCTTTAGTGTGTTCTCTTCCGTGGCTGTCGATCGAATGTTGTCTTCCAACCACGCAGCGCTCGTAGCGGGAAAAATTGCAGACACTCTCGCCCGGCGGTAAGGGCACTCCACTAGAGATTCTTAGGCTTCTCCAGAATCGGTTGTTGGTTAAAGTATTCCGATACGAAATCAGTATGATTGTGTGGATATTATTTAAACAATATATTTATACTGAAGGTGTTCTTTGCATCAGAAATTTAGGTCACAACACTTCAATACAATGTTTAGCGGTTAATTACATGTCTTTAAAACACTTCCTCTATATGTGTCGTCCAAGATGAGAGGGGTATAATCAAATGATATAAGTGTTTGTAGTTCAGTCTCCATCCAGGCTCTGAGATGCTCGGATTTGTACTTGCCTCCTTTATTTCTCAATGTTATTACCCTCGATGTGCAATTACTTTGAATAATTATTTTTAAATTTATAACTCTGTGTTGGATTTCAGAATTTAAATGGGTCTCGTAGAGGTCGGATGTGTAATTATAAGTACTTTCTCAAATGTAATGATTATCTGTAATAATGCTTTAATTTACCTCTACGGGAATCGAACCAAGGACTGTATCATTGTGAGTATAAATGTATTACTATTTAATTTCCTCAGTTGAGAATCAAAGCAATGCATAACATACTACAAATGTTACATGCATTAATTTGCCTCGTCAGGATTTTAACCAAGAACTAGGTCAGTACAAAAGTAATTACGATGTTATTAGCCTGGACAGGATTCGAATGAAGTACTAGCTTAGTGCAAATGTAGTTATGCTTCAATTAGACTCGATGGGGTTCGAACCAAGGACTAGGTCCGTGCATGTGCTAATGTATTTGTGGTTTGTTTAGCTTCGATGGGAATCGAATAAAATACTATTTTAGTATAATTGTCATAAGGATTTTATTAATTTATATGGGATTTGAACCAAGGTCTATCCCAGGATGTGTAGAATTTTAATTACGCTTGAATTTTCCTCGATGGGGATCAAATAAATGACTAGGCCAGTACAAACTTACTTACATTTACATTAACTCTCGCCGGGAATCGAGACCAACCAAGATGGCGGGCATATTACACAAACATATTGGTCATTCACACCTCAGTTGTGTTTGAGCAGTGGTTTTTATAGGATGTCTACTTGGGGTTTGTAATTACTGTGTATTCACTCTCGGTAAATGTATTTATCATAAACACTCATAGTACATTTATTGTTGTCTGTATATTTGTTAATCACGTCATATTTACTTATTCAATATGCAATTATCCATTATATAATTATTCATTGCATAATTGCAATTATCAGTTACCTACTAATTATGCCTAATTACGTTTAATAACCTTCGACGGGACTATAACCGATGACTGACCGCCTCCTGAACCCTCCTGGTCTAAGCAGGTGCTTTCCCTAACCCCGCCCCTACCTCTCGGCCTCAGTGGGGAAAGGGGGATCATTCTTCCCGGTTAAAAGATTCTACCACTTTGTATCCCTCCCTACAACGCCCTTTAACAGGTTATTCAAAAACGACGTTATGGCTACTAATGACTCCCTAGCGCGGTAAAATGCTCTGCCTACTAACACACTTGCTGACTGCCTGGCGACTTCTGCTGACCGCTGGAGTCTACTCCTGACTGCTGTGCGCACACTGCAGGTAAGTGCAGAACACGTGGTGTACAAAGTTGTTCACCATTATTGAAACGGTGGTGTAAAACTCACTATTGCAGTCCTCAGATCAGTATGTGACGTGGCTGCCTGGTCTCTGGAGCTCGTAAATGTATTTTTCTGGAAACCCTAACTTTATGCAGACGTTTGTTTGCTTGATATATCAATTCACTGGTTGTATTGCGCTGCTTCGTGTCTTGCTGGAGGAAGTGGACTGGGTGCGCCACAAAACGTGGCACTGAAATCAACCTGAGAAATCAGCATCCTCTTAGTGGTTGCTGACCCAGTTTTCTAAATCATTGCAAGCCTGTACTTGTACAGGGAGTCCTGCTGCATCAAAATATATATTTCCATGGGTTAAGGCAATGTCTTCATACTTCCTGGCATCCAATGGCTTGAAAGAAGCACGCAATTTGAAACATTATATCTAAAGCACGACAGACGATATTTTGTACTTTATGAACTTCCATATCAGTCCACCCCTTCCCCCTCACCTATCACTCCCCAGTCGCATTCCTGACAGGTCAGGACCATTCCTGCTTACAAGTGACATTGCCAGTTGACTCATTCTCTCTTCCATCATAAACATATGACACATTGTCAGTTTCATTATCAACACATGGTTCGTAACCCATTATCGACTTTCTTAGCAGCAAAGTGGTCTGGAGAGTATATGTCCAATTCTGCTCACAAGCACTACCGTTATTATCCAGGTTCCTATATATATATATATATACATAAATTTATGTTAAGATGGACAGCCGTGCATTGTTTCCAAGTCATTTATTCTATCATGATAACATTCGCAACCCCCTATTATATTTGTGCCCAAACACGAAGACCACATATTTANCTATTATATTTGTGCCCAAACACGAAGACCACATATTTATCCCTGAATATTTTGGTAAGTGAACTTCTAATATTACCATTCTCTACTTTTTTATTATTATTCCCATGATAATATTTTTAAAACGTGTTGTTTGGATTTGTTTCTTTCGAGTAGGTGCCATGGGAACAGAGGTGTAAATTTGCAGTATCTCATGCTACCTTCAGTATAGACCACGCCGATTTCCTTGACGATAAATCCTACTTGTGAGAAGAATACTTGGACAGCTGGGAATATGATGATGCCTGAAAATAAACTGAGCTACTTTCACAACTTAAAACACTATTTTAACTACTTTGTCTCTGACATTGTACATGACCAAGCGGTTGTGCGTTATGAGATAAAGGCCTATGTACCAGCAGGTATGTTGTCAGTAGTGTTCAAGTCATCCTACAGTCAATAACGCTCTTTTTAATACGATCATCTTGTCTACTCACGTAAAACACAATAAGAGCTGAGAGGTATGGGCGGCTCTTTATGAGAGCTTGAGAACCGATGAGGGTGAAATGAGGTGAGAATAGAGCAGCGCCGGAATGCTAGGACGGGGGAAACAGGATATCCCCGAGAAAACCCGCCAACCAGAGACATTGTCTGGCACGATTCCCACTTGCGATAATCTGGTAGTAACCCGGCTAGGGGGTGGGGGGGGTTGAACCCTGCTCGCCTTGGTGAGAGGTGAGCAGCATAACCGCTCAGCCACCGTAGTCCCTAAGACAAGAAGAGGGGCATTGTTCTTGAAGTCGTCTGGTCCCAATGTAGGTAATCGTTTGTGCTCATAATATGCTTGCTAATATTGTAAATGTATCTGGTAAACTAATTTCAACACCCCAGTATTAAAGTTGGTTCTCAAGTCCGAGAATGGAACGATTCAGAGTTAATAAATACTTTGACGTAAAGATTTCGACATGGTTAACTTTGAACTGTCAGCTGTGATTTCATTCTAATTGCTAGGTTAAAATAATACGATAATGTCCAGGGGCTTCTCTGCGAGATAACTTGACTTCAAGTTACAATTCATGTTTTGGGAACATAACATGCTCGGGTGTTTTTTCAGGCTCCATGAAATAAATGCAGCATCTATATTTCCACCTTTCTCGACGATTTTCAAAAGCTTTATAGATTCAGACATGTTTACTAGCATGCATGGCAGTAGCCAATCTATTGTTCCTGTTGACACTTTCACTAGTTCTGGATTTTTAGCTTCATCCTGAATTTTTTCTGGGTGCTGGTCAACACGATGATNCCTGTTGACACTTTCACTAGTTCTGGATTTTTAGCTTCATCCTGAATTTTTTCTGGGTGCTGGTCAACACGATGATTAAACCCTGATTTAAATAAGTTATGATTTACTTGTAATCTCTGCATAACAAAATGTCATTGACAGTGGGACACATTTACCATATGTTCCACCCATTTATAATGGTAGCTCGTAATCATTTGGATAAATCTTCAATCAATTTTGGCTGCAGGCAATTTGTTATGTGTGTGCGAATGATGGGTTTTCACAGTGACACTTACGCCAGAATCTCTGTTCTTCTCGAGTTCAATTCCATTCAATTCGTAAGATATTATATTGGACATGTAACGCAATTTCGGATAATCTTGGAAGTTACAAGAACACTGCCGTGGAGTTTGCAATCGTGCCACTGAACCTTAAGTACGAATTGGATTGTGTAGTACAGATGTCGTAATATTGTCTCAGGACCCGAACCTCGGAGGGCAGAACAAATTGCCCTGCAATATATGGTGAATATGGCTGAACCTCTGTTTTCGTATTTTCGTCTTCATAACTAATTCGTTCAAATTCAGTATTTTGGGATCCATTTTATAATAATTCGTAGCAAAAACATTTCAGTAGCCGAGATTAGAAAGCGTTAACGCTCAGAAGACTCTCAGTGTGCTTTTTTCTGCTGAACACAAATATTTCTGTACACGACACAAAATAAATTATTAGTTATGTGGCCGCCACAGCTTTTTTTTGTGTAATATTTTGTTACGATCACACAAAAACCTTATTATCTGTTCCCGTATAAAACGATATACAGATGTTAAATTTTACTTGAAATTATCTATATTTAACTTTAACGTTCCTCTATTTTTTTCCAGCCTCATAGCAACGCTGCCTCGCCTGAGTCCAGATGGCTACCGAATATATCTTCAGAGATGTATAACAACCGACGTGAGCAAGATTGACGGAAGGTCGAACATCAAACGAGCCTTCATGATAATGGACACATCTATTCACATGGAGAACGTTTTGGGATGCATCGTTATTGTAGATATGAAATATTCTGCCGCGTCTCACGTGTCGAAGTACCCCCCGGTGCTTCTGAGGAAACTGGTAATGTGCATGCAGGTAAACTTTTTCAGATGTTGCAACCGTTTTGTTGTCTGTTGGAGGAGCTAAAAAAAAAAAAAAAAAANAAAAATAGCGCGATGATCGTAGAATAAGTTACTCCCGCATTGAAGGCAGAGCTGAGTCCCCACCACCTCCCTACTAGTTCTCCTCTCCCAATAATAAAGAGCATGGTACCTACCTATCTTTCTCCTGTAGCATTTTCTCATAATGCACGTAACAATTTTTTATTATTTCCTGTCGAAAGGGTTTTTACGGTGTCTATGCCGGTTTTTCCCTTTCGCTTCTAGATGCAGTTTAACTATAAGTACATTAGGGAGGTTTTTCGTGGCCAGACTCGGCCATGGGAAGCCCAATCCCTCTTTGCCGGGATGCACGTCTCCTTGCATGTTATTCCTTCCCTTGTAAGCGTAAGGGGTTAGCCCTGAGACGCAATAATCCTGTTCCTACCGCAGACTAACATATAACACTTAGTTTTAAAGTAGTTAAGGAAAAAAAGAAAGGCAGAGCCGATACGCTGAGTGTGTTCAACCCGGGCGTCAGATCTGTCGTTTCCGGCCCGCGTGAAGAATGACTTGAGTGGAACGCTGAGCGCGAGTGGTGTGGCGAACGGAACGCGGTTTAGGAAACTGGAGAGCTCCGAACAAACCAGTCGCCACCGGGTAACCGTTTATCAATTTAACACATGCAGAAATAAAATGGGCTTGAATCAAAAACCCGACCCTTATGGTTGGAATCAGGTCTAAAAATCGCACAGCCCGACACTTTTAGTCGTAGTGGTCGGTGCATGGGACTTTGCACAGAAAGTGGATGTAATTAACTGTACTACATAGTCTATAAGCGGTTTATTCACGTTTTTTGAATCGAAACTTTGAAAACTCGCCCAATATATGACGTGTTCTGTTGTACCCTGGAAGAACAGCGAACTGACCACAACTACCAGCTCAGTCAAGCCCAGCTGACTGCTGACTTCAACTTGCCTCGCACTTACTGTTCATTTTCCGCGGGGAAAAAAACTAATTAAAAAACACGAATACTACATGCGGAACAAACTATCCGGCTTATAGGCCGTGACAATACTAGTAGGTTACTGAAACGTTTAAGGTGACCTCTGACTACCAGATTGGAGGGTAAAATAATCTTCGTTAAATCATAGAATTGTGTGCTGTGTAGATATGAAGCGGTTGGTTAGTTAATGTAAACAGTGACCCGGTTTTTCACCCGCATTTTTATACTTACAATATGTTTCTCGTTCGTTGTTAAGTGGGCACTTTTGAAATCAATTTTTGACGAAAAAAAGTTGCTTCTTCCCACTGCATGTATTGTAATGGACTCCTTGACTGGCATATTACCAGTTCGTTAGACGTGGTAGAGAACTAGTTCCATTGCTTTAGCGTTATTTTGAAAAGCAAGAAGTTCGAGTTTGTGATCATTGAATTATTTCTATTTTAGTCTTCGTTCCTATTGTGCACGGCACAGTAATATTTCGCTTGTCAGCAGCATAATTTATATTTCACAATAATTTCACGTAGTTACAATATATCGACACATGCTAAGTCATCCGGTACGTGTTAATGTAAGTTTTGCATATGTTTGAATAATACCAAAAGAAAAAAATGTAGATTCTCACAGTGGTGAATATACGTCTCCAACTTGGGAACGAACAAGAATTTAGACGCCATTTAGAAGCAGGGGGGGGGGGGGCCTTTTGGCGCTTCTATTAAAACATTTATGCTTCTCTTATAAATTTAATGTAGGTATGATGAAATCCTTAATTACGTGCGGCAGAAAAGATAGGGTAAATTCTGAAACCACAAGCGGAAATATATCGACGCACCTCGGGTGAACAAAAACAGTTTGGTTACCCATTTACTCACATTACGGCATAGTTTAGTAAATTTATGGAGATGCAATGTACACCTTGCCAACCTTGTTGTTGAAAAATTGCAAAAGGTTTTTTAACAGTGATCAATTAACCGAAAAAGTTAATGAGAGTTCCAAAGTGTCATTAAATCGTAACACGTGTACTATCATTAGTTCTATAGAAGATTTTGTTTTACAATTGTTGGGACGATAGACAAGTAACGAAAAAAGTGAATTTAAATTGCATTTAAAAACTTATCTCTTACTGGAAATTCACTGAGTATCCACATCTTTCCTTTATAATAAGAATGTGAGGGCGTACAATATGGTCCGACTTAGTTTCTTTTGTAATGATACATTCCAAGCCTTCAAAAATAACTTTATTTTCATTTCTTTATGTTAACAAAGTTTTGCAAATTAATGTAACTTAAAAGTCTTTTATTTTCTTTATATTCCTAAAGAATGCCTAATAAGACCGTGCACTTCGTAGATCATGGCTGGGACTACTGTAAAGCAAGCCGGTAAACACCGATCTGCTTAGCGGAGTCAGGCAGGTTTCACGTCTATCAGGCCGACGAAGCTCGTTGTCTCTACATAGCGTAGATTTAACATGGAAATAGCACACTCGCTGCCTCCGCTTCGTGTCACAGCACTGAATGGCTTTTTTTTTCAGTATGTCTATCATAAACGAAGAGGATAGCATTTCAGGTTGAAATACATTTTAGTAAAAAGTGCTGTGAGGTTTTTGTACACGTCCTATAGCAAATGCGTCCTTCAATTTGATTAAATTAAAATTTGTAAAATTATTTTACTCGTAGAAAATTTCGTGTCTTTTGGAAATTAAGATTTTAACAAACACGTTACCCACGTGAATTTATCAGTTGCATTGGTGTGGGGTAGGTTACGGTTTAATACATGCTCAGAAGACGAAAAAATTATCTAATCTTTAGTCTATGCTAGAGAAGCCCACAGGAATCTTTACAACTGACTCAAAGTGCGAGCTCCCGAAGAACAAAGGAATATTTTTGACGCTCTCGCGAGGCTCTTTATAGACAAAATGTCTCCGTTTTGGAAGGGTTTGTGATAGCCAGCTTTTGGCACTTAACTTTCGTGCTTCGGAAGTCGAAATTCACAATGGCTTCAGGAGAGCCTATGCAATAACAATAATTAGATTTTATTGAGTAATAGCATAGATTAGTTCATGTATCTACTCACAGAGTAAGAAAAAATTTTTGTGTGAAATAATTTACGGACCCTTTTCCATGTCATAAAGATAACGAAAGCGATTAAATTGTTCAGTTGACACAATCTTACTTCTTAAAGTATCCTGTATTTCCAGTAATCACCCAGGACTCGAACAAGGTACCCTATAGCTTATATGCATCTCCTTCGCAATTTCATCACAGGATATATGAATAATACAATTTGAAATTATTTACCATGAATTGTACTGTTTACAGGCTAATCAAAGATTAGGGACTACGACTAATACTTGCATGTCAATTTAATAAAATGTGTGTAATTAATCTAATAATATGTTGTTTCATAGGACGCCTATCCCGTGCGGATCAAAGAAATCCATTTCGTGAACTGTCCTGCGTTCGTTAGCAAGGCTGTGGATATAATCAAACCTTTTTTTAAAGAGAAAATTCGTAATCGGGTGAGTACAGAGTGAAATTTATCATATTAGATAATAAATAACATT
Source organism: Clitarchus hookeri (assembly GCA_002778355.1). NCBI lineage: Eukaryota > Metazoa > Arthropoda > Insecta > Phasmatodea > Phasmatidae > Clitarchus > Clitarchus hookeri. Next base: position 119,928 of record NQII01005171.1, on the reverse strand, counting down.
CCATATATGTATAAGTTCTCGTTGATGGAACCCTTGACACTATTTTTCTTGAAAAATTGCCTCCATTACTCAAGTAATCAGTAAGGTATTTTTGGAGTGCTAAAAGTTCTGAATTTTAAAATTGGACTTCGTGGAACACTGAGAAGAATATTGTTAAATATATCAAATATATTTGTTTGCGTAGCATTTGTTTAAGCTGAACGATGATTTGTTTGTGTGACCAAGACTCAGTTTGTCAAAGTGAACGAAAATGGTTCACAAAGCAAAATAATTAATTTAATACAATTTTTCTTGTCAAACAAATATTTCGTTGTTTTAGTATGTTAAACTAGTATTTTGTTAAATTAGTATGTTTACTTAGGTGCTATATAATTTGATCAAAAAATTTATTGGCAGCAACCAATGGTAATGCTGGCAATACTAATCAATTTCGCCGATTTCCGCCTTTTTCTTTGTTGACTGCTCGCGTTCAAGGCAATCACCCGCCTTTACTCTTGAGGTCTCTGCACTAGGTATTCTTGAGAATGACTGATGAGATGACCAAAGAAAATAAGGAAGATTGGGATTTCACTGTCCTCATTTAAGTGTTTTCCAGTAATTTAATNCTGATGAGATGACCAAAGAAAATAAGGAAGATTGGGATTTCACTGTCCTCATTTAAGTGTTTTCCAGTAATTTAATTTAATCATTACCAAATTGCGGGGTTTGTAATTACGTGTTGTTCAGTTGTTTACGTTTTTATGTTAGGCATTGNTAATTTAATCATTACCAAATTGCGGGGTTTGTAATTACGTGTTGTTCAGTTGTTTACGTTTTTATGTTAGGCATTGACGCGGATCCATAACATCCAAATGTATCTAAGTTAAGTGTTGAATTCTTTAAAATAATCGCATAGAATTCAGCTGAATAATTAGCGCCCTGTAAGCATTGGAATGTGAATAAATGCGTTGTGCGTGCTCATGCGACATTCCTATCCCTATTTATTCAAACATTTACGAACATTTACATTTTATAGTAACGAGAACTCGCAAAATTATGGTAATCTCAATAATACTGGAATTTTTTTCGATGGGTATCTAGCAGTTTCATAGCGGTGTTTTGTAAATAACATGTAAAATACAGAGCACGTGGTTCGTAGATAGCTCAACACAAAACGCCAACCCACTATTAAACGTTTGCACAGAATCTCACAAAAAGGCGAAATAATTCCAACAACACTTTTTGTAGGGCCAAAAAAGTATTTGGTAGAGGCAACAGAAGATTTGAGAGGCAACAAAACATTTGATAAAGACAACGGAATATTTGGTTTAACCAAACCTTCCAAAAATGTGTTTTAAATCAGAATACAAACAACATATTTATTTGGTTTTAACCTCAAAATATGTTATTGTCCTCTACAAGCAAATAATTCTGTTGTAGAAAAAAATTGTTGTATGAGCAAAAAACAAAATTTTCTTGGCGTAAATTAAGCTCAATTTCTTTGCACTTTCATAACGAAAAATATTTTAGGTTTTTCGAATGTTTACATGGTATAGTGTTGATTTTTTAAAAATCTGTTTCCATGCATGTTGCTATATTTACATAAACAATTCGTATTAACCATATTAATTGTTGGTTTGTTGTTAAATATCATATTAATAATAATATTACTGCTACATTGATCGTTATGGTCTTTGTTATGTATTTCATATTGTAAAATTACACAGATGAGGGGAAAGCATTAAAAAAATTAATCCCATTAATATTTATATAGTTCTGCACAAATGTTTTACTATGCAGTAACTTCATTTTCTATGTGATTGATAGGTAGAGAGCTGAAAATTTTGCGAGTTCATTTCGAGGCAAGTTGGAATTCACAAACGTGTACGTTCATATTATTTTGCAGTTGGTAGAAGAGCTTTATTACACCTCCTGCAAATAAATGAGCCAGTAACAAACATGCGATAAATTCTAGGCCCATCACCATCTTTTACTGCCACAACAAGAAACAAATCAACAGTTTATATCTGCATGAGTGTATATAGTACTGCAAAGTCTAGCCTACAGGTCGTCGAACTAGCGAATTTTTCAGGTCTCTGCTGATAGGCTTGGCCACTTTTTTTTACTCCAGGAATATTCAAACAATGGATTTTATAGTCACGCGAGATCAACAATTCAAGTGAGTATAAAGGAAGGATTAAAAATTGATTTCATTACTTTAGGTATAAGGGAATACTTAATATAGCATTCAGAATTAATTCCGAGCGTTTTGACGAGTTTCTGGATATTAATAAGGATGGCATTTCACTAGAAAAAAAATCAAACATTAATAACAGGACCTTCATTAACCCAACTCAATGACTAACTCTAGCTTAAGGTACTACAAGTCACATTAATGTTGTTTTTTTTATTTTTAATATACATATTACCGTATCCTTCGAATACTTAAGTTAATACACCACTTATAACTAATATCACATTAAAGACATTACACCTAGTACTTGAAGTAAATGTGTACATAACATGCATAAATTTATACATAATTTCTAATGAAAGTAATTACTACCTCATGCTATTCTTTCACATGATGTCCTCCGGCTCGTAGAAAAACCAAAATGCCGTAGGTGAAGTGGCCGACCTCAATGTAGGAGTAATATTGTGATAAGACACGGCAGGCTGGTTGGTTGCTTCAATATCTGAACTAGACCGAGGATTGGTTGAAGTATTGAGGTATGTTGACGCTGGAGGTAATCGTAATCCACCATCACAGCAACATTGAAGTGAAGCATTCGTTCTGTCATTGGAGCTGCTTGAAGGCATGGAGAAACATTCTGACGAATGTGCAGAATTCGTAGATCGAATTCTTGAAGAAATATACGCGGCATGTTCTTTCAAATGAGCGAATTCCTGCTGAATTATATGTTCTGCCACCCTAGCCTTGACGGAAATTTTTTCTGGGGTGAAAACTGACTTTCTTCGCTTTCATATTTAAATTGCGGCCCTCTGTTCAGGATAAAGAGAAATAACTTTGTCTGCATTTAAGTATTGAGGCGCAACAGCCGTTTTATTTCTGATTAGTTAATTGGTTTGTATCGTGTCCATAGTCCATATTTGATTATCTTGGACTCTGTGAAACGCTGATATATTGGTAATATATCGTACAATCACAGACGATTTCTTCATTTTCATATTGTACGTCAAGATATGAAACATTTGACTCTCTTGTTGTATATTCTATGTGTGGTTCTGGAAGTTATATACGTTCTGCCCATGGCTAATACTTGTATCAGCTCAGTTTCTTAACGGCTTGTCCAATGTGGGTTTAAAGCCATATATGACATTTGATATACTGCAACTACCTATCAAACACTACTACGTCTTTTTCACTTCTCGCCCTGAAAAACAATATAACATCGTATAAATGTCACATTATTTGTATCATTATCATCACAAGTAGTAAATGCCTTTCTTTGTTATAAAAACAGGTTTCTGGCCACGGGACATCACTTCAACGATATTTGAAATACGTATCGCATGGTATATTATACTTATAGTACTATAGTAACTGGTTTGTGAGAGGCTATATTGAAAATACTGCAACTTTTATATTTTCTACAACGAACAACGTATGTTTAGGAGAAAGTGGCAAATTTCCCAACTGCATCGGAAATATTTACGAGAAGTCGTGTGATGCTATCTTACAAAATGGTAGACAAAACAGTCTTTGTCTGAACATTTTGTATACTTTATATACTTCCAGCATAAAAAGTGATGCTAGAATTAATTACATCGTTTCAACGATATAGCATACGAACCCGAATTGCTATGTGTTCAACATTTCGTAAATAGGTGTATGAACTACTGAAACCTCACTAGCTTACATCTCCTGCCGCAGTACTACTTACTAGCCATATTTAGTAATAATCGTTTGGTTGTTTCCCGAGATATGATGTTGAAACTTACTTACTTATTTGGCGCTATCTTACAAAATGGCGGACAAAAGGCTTTGTGTAGATACATTTTATAGTTGATATATGTACTCCGAGCGTACGGTGTAAGGTTGGAATTGATTGCATTTTAATCGATGATATAATACACAATTTTAAAATGAATACATAGCCGCTATCTTTAAAATAAGTATCTGGAATACTTAAAGCAAACCTGTATGCATAACCTGCCTTAGTACTAATTGTCTGCCAAATATGGTAGGAATCGATAATTTATTTCCCATGATATTATATAAAAACTTATTAATTTATATGATGCTCTCTTACAAAATGGCAGGAAAAAGTAGTCATTTATTAGTATCTATATTATGTTTGTGATTTTTAATGTCAGCATACAAATTTGGTCAAATATTGTCGAACAGTACGGTAGTTATACCAAATAAACCTAAAATAATTGTATGCCCGCCATTTTGAAAATAAAATCATTATCAGTTTGAAACGCATACGGTTACATGGCCTGCCATATTATTGCATACATACTACAATTTGGTGATAATTGGTATAGTATTTTTAGAGTATACGGAAAAGGATGTATTTATTAATGTGATACTATCTTACAAAATGGCTGACTAACAATAGTATCCATTGCTTAATAGACTGCGTACACAATGCACTGTTGACATAGACAATTTGGTTTTAATCGGTTGAGTTGTTCCCGATATATGCCTAAATATAACCTAAATTTTAAAATGTACAGTAAGTGGTCGAAAACTTTAAAAGTCAGGTGTCCCTATTAAGAACTCTATGTTCACTGAGTTTGGAGAAATTCGGTGCCAAATTCAAAAATTTTACGGGGTGAACCCACGTACGCACAGACACACATCCTCACACACAGGCCCAGAGACAGGATAGTGATCCCATAAGTAGGCCTAAAACTTGCATTTGCACTGGCGTAACGAGCTTTCGCACTAATTTTCGACTTATCCTTTCGCACTNATAAGTAGGCCTAAAACTTGCATTTGCACTGGCGTAACGAGCTTTCGCACTAATTTTCGACTTATCCTTTCGCACTATATTCTGTGATTGGCTTCATTCCAACTACTTCTCCAGTACCGCGTGGACGTAACTCACAGTAGACCAAGTTTTTTGATCTGTGTTTTCTACAGGATGTTGTTGCGCAGTGTTCTGTTCTACTCTTTCTTGTTACGTAAATCATCCTGCAAGATGTAACAGTAGAATAGTAGAATAGCGCAGATAGTGAGGTAGTTAGTGTCACTATAGGTAGTAAAAACTTACCATGGAAACCTGCACTTAATTCAACGTTGACCATTCCAATGGGCAAGTGTGTCTACAAGAAGTTTTGTTTCTAGGAAACTAGTTCGTTCTAAATTACTGATTAGTTTGTTCCCATTTATATGGTTGCGGAGCGTTTTAATTTTCAGTTGCTTCNTGTTCCCATTTATATGGTTGCGGAGCGTTTTAATTTTCAGTTGCTTCTTTCTCATTCGCCTTTCTTTCGCTGGCTCTCTGCAAATTATGGATCTATTCCCTCAGTATCCGTGTGCCAAACCAGACATCATTTCGATTTCCTTATATGTTCGGACGATTTAGGCTGAGTTAGCTTCATGCACGATCAATTTAACCTTGTGTCTCTTTTTTTCAACTTCAAGGTGTTCTTAACTTAATTATGTGTCTCATAGAGCTTATTAANCAATTTAACCTTGTGTCTCTTTTTTTCAACTTCAAGGTGTTCTTAACTTAATTATGTGTCTCATAGAGCTTATTAATCGCCTGGAAATAAAGAAATCTAACGTTTATAAAGTCAAAGAAAAAAATTTTGTGAAAATCTAATTATACAGAAAAAAATGTTTTAACTGGAGAATTTTCAAATACTTGTGAGCAAATGATTAATATAGAATTATCTTACTGCATTTATATAAGGGGTCTCATTTTAAATTACTCTCTCACTAAGGCTTTACTAATCAATTAGCTGATATTATTTTTTAAAAAGTATTGTAGAGTCATAATTTTGTGTTTAATTCTTTGTTAGTAAAATACAGGATGACAAATCCACCGACTTATATGCTTTCATTTAATATCCTTTTGTTTTCATACTTCATTGTGTATCATGAAGTGTTGATTAATATTGCAAGATTTAAGTACTTTATCGTTTTATATTTGTGCCACATTGTTCCAGCATGCAGTTTCAATTAACATATACTTGAAAGTTATTTTTGTAGCAGTTTATATTTTTTTCTAGTTGCATAAAATTATAAACATGCGAGAGATATTGACAGGCTTTATTATAATATTAGAGCAACCTTTTTTTTTAGTTTTCTTTTATGACTAAAAAAATAATGAAGTTTTTTTTCACCGAAAATTCCAAAGATCTACCTTCCGTTCTCTGTTCTAACATTTTCTCTAACACAGGTATACGTTTGTAGGTTTCTGAGACCTTGAAATATTCTCCAAAAACCTTTGTAAAATTATTTAAAAACAACTGATATAATGAGTGCATCCTGTACAGCCTAGCATCTATGCGATACGGCCCACTAGCTAGTTCGTGGTAATGTAATCATTAATCCAAAACACAGTGTTATCAGTTAAGTCGGCAAGTAAACAAAACAGCAAGTGACTTTTACCAGTTGCATATTATTTGTGAACTGTTGGAGAAAAGAGCTAAGGTATTTATTGGTTGTCATATAATTGTGTGTGATAAAATCCTGTTAGTAAATTTTTTATTCTCATAATTATAAATATTTCATATTTAAATTGCTGGTGTTTTATACAACGTGTTATATTTTTTAATTATCTCAGGAAATGTCCTTGAATATTGCTACAAAGAGTTAAGTTGTAATTTTTTTGCCGTGCAGTAAGGAACCAATATGACCTTAGCAGATGATACAGAATACACATATGATATAAGTTTTCTCTCTCCATCACATCCCCATGGTGTAGGTATTTTAATATAATTTGAAGTTTTAATTCATTCGCTTACTCTGGTCCAACTTTCAAAAATGTGTACAGATCCATATAATTGCAACACACTTCAACTTTATAGCTTTCACCACCCTAAGAAGGATGTTCAAAATTAGAATCATTAAATTAACGCCCTACGCTGTTAGTATCACCACAGATAGGATCATCACAGGACTATCAAAGATAAAACTTTCACAGATAGGAACGCAACATGGAACATCAGAAGAACAATATCGTAAACCCCCTGGAATCCATTGCTTGTCTCCAGAGTAAGTTGACATAGTTGAAACTCTCACTATTTTATAAGACAATAAATTAGTAATAGTATATTTACTCATTTGTAGCCATTTCCGCACGTAAAAATGCGTGCCGTTTCCAAGAGAAAACCTGTTACAGATAGCTAGTAAACGCATTTATTTTTTAAATATAACCATGTCATTGAACCTAAGCCACCACTGAAAGCTTTAGCCACTCCACACAAACGTACAAAGAAAAAGGCCAAATAAAGATAACTAATAATATAAGATTCTTCGGTTTGTAAGGTTTGCAACCGAACATATGTTAAGGGCGTGCGTTTTTGCATGAGTTATTCGCAATGTTCATATAAACAGTGGGTAGGAGTTAAAATAAAAGAAAAATAGAAATATTCTTTTGTCAAACTGTGAAATTTCAGAACAAAGGTCATCTGTTCCATTGTTCACATATATAATAAATATATGTATACATTATTTATATGACACGAATAATACTGCAAAGCCGATATGACGAACTTCCATATAATTTACCATATTGGTTTGCATTCGTAATAACCCAATATAATGATAAACTTCAATATGCAGTAGTTTTATATATACATACACATTATTTTCTAATAACTCTGATTTATTTCTTATTATTATATGTAATAAAATTTCTAAGGCTGTGAGTTGGCCGTACCAAATTAAATTCACTACGGCAAAGATTAAAACAGTGTTGCTCTACAAAGAAAAATACGACTTAGTAGAAAAAGTTTGACCTTATATAGGCTACAAATTCTTCTACAAAGTACGGGATGGATAATAACACTACTTCTCTCTTAGAACATGCTATTACGCACTAATTAAATTCTCTGACAACAATTTACGTTAACTGATTATTCTGTTTAATTTAGAGCTAGTTTTTAAGAAATTATATGGAAATATTTAATGTAACAGAATAATTTATCTTACTGTCATTTTATCAGATGATGGACCGCTGGCATCAACGAATTAAACCAAAATATATAAATCCATATTTATGTGTATTAACAATAATACAGAAAATGTTTCCAATTATTTCAATTTGTCTTATATACCATATATTCTTCAAATCTTCCTAAATTGCTTATACAAATGTCTTTCCTTCTTTACAGATCCAGGTTCATTCTAAAGGACTGGAAACTCTTTACAAATTTGTTCCTCAAAATTTGCTCCCCGAAGAGTATGGCGGACAAGAAGCGAGTTTCAAAGAAATAAGCGGTAAATAAAGATACTGATTTATTTATATCTAATATTATTACATATTTATACGGGATATAGTTTTTTAACACAACCGCAATAAATAAACTTCAGCATTTATTGAAGATAATTATTTTGGTATGCCTTAGTAAACTTTTTAGATAGTTTTATGTGAAGTAACTCCTAGAAGTATTAATTTTATTAATATGTAATATTTCTAGGTTTGGTTGAACTGCATTAAATTTTATATTAAGGTGATTTTCGAAAATGAAGCTGCTTCCAATATTGCTGTACCATATCTGAATGCTTACTACCCTCGAACTTCATCAAATGCAGCTAACCTCCAAATACTAAAACAAATCAACCAGTGGGTAACGTATTTGAACAGTTCTGTGCGTATCTTAAAAGTATATGGCGAACGATCAAACAAAGCGGAAAAGCTATAGCAGTAACACGCTAGCGCGCAGTAAATATTCATCACGTTCGTCGATATTCTGCGTTCTGTTGCAATCATTGTTTTGGACCATTCGCTGTGTTTTTTATTACGTCATTTCATCGAACAACATTTCTTAGGTATTTATATTTGTTGCAGTTGAAAATTTTGGCAATTTTTTTGTGGTGTACATTTTATATATTATAACGACATTAGTATTTTTTTCCCTCATAGAAGATAGTGCTCATGTTTCGCGTCACATACAAGTATATCACAGATATTTTTCTAATTCATTCGGGAGTTAATTTTTCTCGTATTGTGTTTTTTTCAGTAGTTTCATTCGCCTTTTATGACTTCGTAAATATTCCGATTTGTTTGAGAAGTTGCTTTAATTATAGAATTTTATATTTCTCCGATGTTTAAATTCTGTTGACTGACTTTTATGGTTGTGACTCTTAGTAACTATCTGACTGAAGCTGCGAAATTACTCTTTCCATTTAACACCAAATTTCTTTTTTAAAAAAGGGGCCACGGTGGCTGAGCAGCTAGACTGCTTGTCTCCCACTCAAGCGAACCTGGTTCAATTCCCAGCCGGTTCACTTCAGATATTAGCAAGTGGGAATCGTACCGGACGATGCCGCTGGTCGGCGGATTTTCTCGGAAATCTCCCATTTACCCCGCNTCGTACCGGACGATGCCGCTGGTCGGCGGATTTTCTCGGAAATCTCCCATTTACCCCGCCATATCAATCCAGCACTGTTCCATACTCACCTCATTTCACCCTCATCGGCTCTCAAGATCTCGACGCTAAGGGCCGCCCATATCTCTTCATTCATTCTTCAAGAAATTGACTTTAATTGAATATTTTTAGTTAACACAAAATACCGGAAAGGTATGGGGACAGATACAGCAAAACTTCGCTCTGCCAGAAAACGCTTCGAAGTAATTGCTTCAGGGAAATCAGAGAATGCTAACTTTTAAACCAGTTTATATGACTGGGGAGACTTCGAACTAGAAGTGCCCAGGGTTAAAGAGAATATGCATACAAAAAGCACATGAATCCTTCTGTCAGTCAACATGCTACCTGAAGCATGGAGTCCTTGTGCCTGCAAGTATTTGGTACACTGAGTAAAAGTTTTTTTTTTTTAATCAAAGAAAGTTTGTTTGGAGCAACGAAATTAACTGTTTGTTTAGTGACCGTGAAATATTTTATCGTTGATGACTAATTATTTTGCTGTGGTTATTTGGTTGTCCCAAACCAAGATCTGGTTGTCACAAACCAAGATCTGGTTGGCGCAACTGAAGATTTGGCTGACACAACTAAGGATTTATTTGGCTCTGCGTACATTAAACATTATCGGTTAATATAAATAAACTGAGAGCCCGGACGCGTTTTGAAAGTAGATCACCTGCGCCTGAGCGTTTCGCCTTACCGACATCCTAAAAGAACTACTGATAACGCACGTATGTTTCAAGTAGATACATGTCAAATACTGAAAATCGAGCACAAATATTATTTCAAATTTTACAGCTTTACTATTAAGTTTCCGTTTGAACTTGTTTTATTCTGTGTTTATAACAATATTGACCATCGAAATAATAAAAAAAACAAGCACTGTTACTCTCATAAATGTCATAAAACCGTATTTTTAACGTAGGCAATAAAGCGAGCAGCCAAACAAATATGTACAGTTGATTCAACAAATCATTTTTTTGCCAGTCTAATTTCGTTCCTCAAAACAGAGGATTAGCGTGTACATTGTTAGATGTAAAAATTTAATTTATGATGCTTTTCAAATATTATTTACAAAATATTTTGTTGGTGGGGCTACTAAAGATATTTTGGCCTTATCCAAACCAATATTTGATATATATATATACATAATTTATAGATATAATATTTAATATATATAATTTAAAAGAATGGAAATGGCAGTCAGTAATGCAGTTTTTTGAAAAGTACGAGAACAAAATATTGTTGGCAAGTAGGGCTGTGTGACATGACGAATTGTTGGTGGAAGTGGTTTCGTGAAAAAAGGAAGGAATAACATTTTTTGTAGAAAGTTGGTAGACAAAAATAACAGCATGAAGTACAAACCTGAGACAGTCTGACCATGTACATCACTCTTTTTGAAATATAAAAAAGTGCAAATTTTGTATTTTCTTTAAAATTAATTCGATAGAGCTGATCACAGCTCTACCGATCTAGACGCTGCACTGGGTGATTCCAATTTAGTATCCTCCCTTAGCAAATTTCTCAGATGTTCAAATGTATTAATAAAATAACTCCTATACCAGTTCGATAAAAAAAACAATTGTTTGTATCGAACAAGGACTGAGTGGGCACCTGTCCTTCTGCCAGGGGTCAAAAGTGTACCTTAAATAGTTGGAAAATCCTAAATAAAATGCGAAACTTGCCTAAACTGAACCATATTGCTAAATCATTATTCTTCGTCTCCGCNGTTGGAAAATCCTAAATAAAATGCGAAACTTGCCTAAACTGAACCATATTGCTAAATCATTATTCTTCGTCTCCGCCTATAGGCGCGGATCTAGTACAAGGCTGAAAGGTAGGTTAGGTACTTAAGTCATCGGATTTTTATGCGCACGAAAAGAAAGTTCATGTTTAAACTGAGAAATTTGTCAAAAATACCTTTCTTACGGTCATGGGGGAAAAACCATTGTATACGTTATATTTATAAAAATTTAATTAATCAAGTATCTTTAGAAGCACATAGTCGCCAAACTTGGTAAAGTAAATGAACATCACCAAGCGAAATTTCTTAGAGTTTGTATATTTAGAATGGGCACTCAAATCAGAAACTTTAGAGAGGAATGTATCAAGAGAAAATTTAAGTAATATAATTTTGTCGAAATTTTTGCAACTATCAATAGTGACGAGATTTCGGAACAAGCTTAGTATTTGTATGTGAGTAATAATACATTACAATGATCAGAGACGCCCATAACACTCTAAGGAAAAATACATTAATATGATATGTGTGTGTGTATGTATGTCTGTGTGTGTAATTTAAAGGACATTCTTTATTCCAGATGCGTGGCAGAGAATGCTAGAGAGCTACCGTGACTGGTTTAGATCTGAAGAACTGAAGATNTGTATGTGAGTAATAATACATTACAATGATCAGAGACGCCCATAACACTCTAAGGAAAAATACATTAATATGATATATGTGTGTGTATGTATGCCTGTGTGTGTAATTTAAAAGATATTCTTTATTCCAGATGCGTGGCAGAGAATGCTAGAGAGCTACCGTGACTGGTTTAGATCTGAAGAACTGAAGATNCATTCTTTATTCCAGATGCGTGGCAGAGAATGCTAGAGAGCTACCGTGACTGGTTTAGATCTGAAGAACTGAAGATTGTGGATGAGTCGAAGCGTCCTGGAAATTCACTGAATTACGAAGAACTATTCGGCGCAGATGGTTTCTTCAGGAAATTGGATATTGACTAGAGTAAACATTCGTATAATTGCGTTCATGTTCAAAATTCCTTCAGCTGCAACGACAAAATCTTCAGTAATACTCTAATGATTTGGTGCGTCTCGACTGGTAGCTATGGGACTGTTATTCTTACAAAATATATAAAAGAAACGAGTGATTTATTGGAGAAGTGTATTGTTAAAGTTCCTGCGAACGGATTACTAATGTAATGTAACCATGAATTTTGAACGTCTGAATTAACGCCATATTAAATCCAGAATTTTCAGGAGATTTCAAAATCCTTAGATNTAACCATGAATTTTGAACGTCTGAATTAACGCCATATTAAATCCAGAATTTTCAGGAGATTTCAAAATCCTTAGATCGGCTTACGTTTGATCTCCAGGCCCATGCTTATAAGATAATTTTTGTTATTTGAATGCTACATCAAAGTCTTGGAGATCCTAAAGCATTAAATTTGTGCCTTTGGCTTGTCATGCATTGATNGTTATTTGAATGCTACATCAAAGTCTTGGAGATCCTAAAGCATTAAATTTGTGCCTTTGGCTTGTCATGCATTGATGAAAATTTCTTGTTGTGTCCCCTCCTTGAACTCCTATAAGTGTCACATCACTGCACTAACGTGGGCAGTATAAGGGTAGCAACATAATACCTTGTGATACTGTGTTCCTGCATAACGTTGTCACTATTAACGGTTACGGCGTTCGTAGAGGATATATTAGTTTCCACTTCTATCCTATATCGCAGATGATTCCGAAAATTTTTCATGTGCTACTCCTCAGACTTTAGAAAAAGGAAATACTCCGTCAATGTTTTAAAACGGCTAGTACAGGGGCGTCATAAAGGGGGTGGTAAAGGGGCTTTACCCCTCCCCCAGTCTCACTAAGGAGCGCCAAAGACTTCACTGTAAACGGCCAACTGTAGATTATCATACTTCACCACGTATACTTAAAGTTCGCGGGGCAATTTTACTGGTATATTTTTTGGGTATAATGGATGCAACTTTGTAGTAAAATACTGTTGTTAAAAAAAACGCTAAGAGACGCTTTATCCAGCATCAAAAGGGCAAATTCTCCACGCAAACTTGNAAAATACTGTTGTTAAAAAAAACGCTAAGAGACGCTTTATCCAGCATCAAAAGGGCAAATTCTCCACGCAAACTTGCCTCAACCTGACCTAATGAGAAAACTTTCAACGCCTGTGGACTTGTACTTGCAAGTATGCACACCGAAGTGCGTCCTATTGCTTTAAGTAAAGAATTAAACGCAGTATAAGATTGTGACAAAGGTCAGGGTTTGTTATATCGCGTTTATATCTGCTAGGCATATGATATTTATAGANAAAATACTGTTGTTAAAAAAAACGCTAAGAGACGCTTTATCCAGCATCAAAAGGGCAAATTCTCCACGCAAACTTGTCTCAACCTGAGCTAATGAGAAAACTTTCAACGCCTGTGGACTTGTACTTGCAAGTGTGCACACCGAAGTGTGTTCTATTGCTTTAAGTAAAGAATTAAATNTTTCAACGCCTGTGGACTTGTACTTGCAAGTATGCACACCGAAGTGCGTCCTATTGCTTTAAGTAAAGAATTAAACGCAGTATAAGATTGTGACAAAGGTCAGGGTTTGTTATATCGCGTTTATATCTGCTAGGCATATGATATTTATAGAATTTTTTAGTAGACCCTTACTTTTACTAATAGCTTCTAAGGTTTTGTGTATCTTCAGTTCAAGTATATGTTTATTAATAAAAATATTTTTACATGTAATTTATTGAAAAATACAAGCCATCTTTTATACAAATGTTTTTTTGCAGTATTATTTTATATGAAGAAAAGGTGTATTTTTTTTTAAGTTTTAAACGATATCTTTTCTCACGATGGAGCTAGTTTAGTCTGATTTCACAAGGAAATGCCAGAATATCATGCATGAATGGATAGAAGGGATTAAGTGATAGTGTTGAAAATTAAATTGTAAAAACTAAACGACAGAGTGAAGAGATTTGGGCGGCTCTTAACAGGGAGTTCTGGAAAACCTATAAGGGTGATTTAGGTGAGTATTAGGCAGAGCTGGAATGAAAGGACGGGGTAAACGGGAGATCCCCGAGAGAACCCACCGACCAGCGGCATCGTCCGGCATGATTTCCACAAGCGAAAATCTGGGAGTGACCCACCCGGGAATTGAGCCCGGTTCAGCTTGGTGGGAGGCGAACAGACCAACCACTCAGTCACCGCGACCCCGTAAAAACTAAAAATAATGGCATAGAGTGACTCAAACATTGTTACGTACGTACTTGAGATCACGAAGTTGTCTCTCTTTGCTTATCGACATTTGCATTAAAATTATTAAAACAAAAATAAACTATGTTGTGTTTATCATATCGTGTATTTTCTGGTATTCAATAGCAACAGGATAATATATAATAAGATTATCTGTCAAAAGGTTTAGTGAACATTTTTTGTGTTGTGGACTTGCGTAATCCTGTCCTATATTCCAGCTGCTGCAATAGCGTGGGTTTCTTCCATTTCTCTAAGAATGGAAAACACAGTTACCACGCGCCTTCAGGTAAGCAGCGATTCCTGTGTGTTTTGTGTTATATTTAAGTACGTACTAATTTTATACTGACGTTATTACGAAAATAATGGTAACAGAGTATTTTTACTTAATTATTAATCTATATTAAAATTCATGCTAAAATAGTTCTGAATGTGTTTTGGAAAAACAATAGCTTTACAAACGTATGTTGCCATATTTACAACTTTTTTTGCGTAATATATTGCGCCTATCGTTCCCAAAGTCTACTTGTGTATACATACGTAGACACTGTATGTGTTTTCAAAGGCATGGTGATGAAAGAGGGAAATAAATCCAAGATATAATTCATGATCACTCTAAAGACGACATTAAACTCTTGTTGGGCGAAGGAGGGGGGAAGGGCACGGTGTCTGAGCGATTAGATGGTTCACCTCCTATCAAGGGGAACCGGGCTGAATCCTTGGCCGGTCCACTCCGTATTTTCGCATGTGGGAATCGTACCAGGCGATGCCGCTGGTCGGCGAGTTTTCTCGGAGATCTCCCGTTTTCCCTCTACCTTCATTCCGGCTCTCCTCTATACTCGCCTCTCATTATCCTCATCGGCTCTCAAGACCNGCTGGTCGGCGAGTTTTCTCGGAGATCTCCCGTTTTCCCTCTACCTTCATTCCGGCTCTCCTCTATACTCGCCTCTCTTTATCCTCATCGACATTAAGAGCCGTCCAAATCTCTTCACTCACTCACTCACTCTGTCTTGTTCAGGAGGCCATGTATTTAACACCACCCAGCTGTTTAGGGGTGGTTTTCCAAGTTGTGTTACATAAGTAGTCAATGGAAATTCCCCTATGTTGCCTCATTATGTGTGTTTCCTAGTCACTAACGTGCTGTTTTTTTGTAGCTTTTCATCTTCAGTCCAGCAAGATTATCAATAGTTTATATTATCACGTATTTAATTGGATATATCGTAGAATTATAATTTCCAATGAAATAATAAAACATTTAATGCAGTATGTATTTGCTACAATTGAAATAAAATAAGGTTTCGTAAGTGCCGCCGACTATAGCTCAGACGTGAACGTAAATGGATGCTCTAACGACCTCTGGTATTTGGAAGAATTCAGCTGACGTACAAAATGTATACTCTTTTGGTGCTGAATCCGAAAATAAAAGTTGCTCTCACGCCAATAATTGTTTGCCCTCTTGCTGCACTAAGCAACGTTTATCCCACTCAGAAATTACGCACGTGTATAAAAATATCAATTGACTTACCAAAAAATTATTTATATTTATATAATTCCTGGTAGCAAACTGCAACTGAACCGACACGTCGATACGTCACCCACAATCACGTAAAATGAGGCGTTGCACTTCATTCTTCCCTCAGCAGATGGCCAGCTGATCGTTCAGATAACGTCTTGCAGGACAGGTACCGCATGTGACAGTCAGACACGAACTCTAATAAAACGGAAAATAAACAAGTTTTAAGAACGGTAGTTTTACTATCACGAAAATAATCTAACCTACCAAACAGGAAAAAGTGCTGACGCCACGGCACCGAGTTAGTATAGATTGTGCATAATTTGCATAAAAATATGACTACCTGAGGTTAGATTCAGGCACTGCTAACAAGTAATGATCACTGACGGCTCTGATAGCTTCACACTGAACAAAAACTTGATATGGACGTTCTAAGTGCTCGGTCTGTGGTCAACAGAGCTCATATGACACTTTCGTAGAAAACATTCTAAATCTTATTCTCGAGTTTAACATCATCTGTACATTATTTCGTATCGTATTTTTGCTGCAGTCCCTATCTCGTGAAGTTTGATAATGTATTTGATAATAGTAAATATTATCCAAATATAATTTACCAGCTAAACAACAAAGCAATTGTTATCCCATGTTTGAGATCAGGAAGGATGTTTACAGAAACTTAAACCATTGATTTTATCTACAGCTTGCGTGCAAATATTACTACTGTGGTCCCCCGTTATTATTTCATGCGCCGTGATACATCTGAGGTTTAACATTAGATTTTTTCCATGTCATATTTTATTTCCCATGAGTTTAATACAGTTTTGATATATGTGTCTAAAAGCCTCTATTACACTGAAAGGTCGGGAAGAACAGTAGTAAGAGCATGTAATATTTTGTTGACATTACACAATTAAAACTGTTTTAAGTGACGTTAAAAGTTACGATAGCACAATATTTTTATTTTCTATTAGTTGTTATTTACCTATTTATGCTGTGTTTTACTTTCCCAATAAAATTTGGAGACGTTTAAGAAATTAATACTCGAGCAGCCTATGCATGGTTTCAAGTATAAGAACTAGGCCTATATTTTTTACGTGACACAAAACTGTTCATTATTTGGTTTAATTTGAAGGATTTTGAACGAATATTCTTTTTTGTAACGTGTAAATTGCGTGAAGTTACAATGTGTGGAAAACGTTAGTGAGGGTACGACCCTTTTAACTGTGGTACCAGGTAGAGAATATTTTGGTCCAGCAATGGTGTAGTCAGCAGATGGTAGTTAATCATGTGGATGAGGGTTGCGTAACGGATATCTTAATATGGCGTGGCACAACTGACCACGCAGGCGTGATATTTGAGAAAGCCCAAAGCGACAATATTGAAATAGATTTGAAATAAATACGACCCTTTCCCGCCACTCATAAGCCAAAGGAGCAGCGACATGATTTGTCCAATCCTTGCAATTGTACCACATCAATTCATCAAGAACAGACTCATATATATTTATTAAGAATTCTGAGCTATTTGTTAGAATTAAATTTGTGCGATAGTACGCTTAGCTCCACAGCCGAGTGTGAATTTAATGTAAAAGACTGAATTAAATAAAACATTTTCCTTTTTAGAGTTTTCAGTTACTACATCCTGAACATTTAGCTACTTTTACCTTTACGACATGAGACCAATATAAAGAGATAATTTCAAAGAATCTTTAAAGATGGTCATGTAAACTCGATTCACGCAATTCTCGATTTCTATTAATGTTAAAAAGAATTATTATCTCTTTTTTTCAAATTACTTAATTAAATAGTATTGAACAAAAACGTATTTGAGTTGTACGTAACATTATTTCATACTGTATTACATAAGGATACATGTAAGCCGGATTTTTTTTTTCTGATATTTATTTCTTGTTTCACTGCAACATACTATTTTGCTGAACTTGTCGTATATTAAGCAATTCATTTTGTAACTGTGTGTTTGGTATTGTACTAGCCAAAAATTGATCTCCCTATACTGTTACACACTATACTAGAGTATTAAGAAACCATAGAACCATAGAAATATTTTTTAATTCCCTGTGCTGAGAAGAAAGGCATTATTTACTATTATTCATCATATTTTATTGGGCAGTACAACCCAGTTAAGGACTTCTTATCAGTCAATAAATCATCCAATCAACACTGGAACTGATCACCAGTATCAAACACCTGATATAAGAGAAGTGTTTTGACAGAAGGCGGATACGATGGTGTTTATCGTCAACAATGTATGATGTGGAAATGTGGCAAATGAANTGAAGTGTTTTGACAGAAGGCGGATACGATGGTGTTTATCGTCAACAATGTATGATGTGGAAATGTGGCAAATGAAGGTATCATAGGTGCTAGATATTCAACAGATAAGTTTCAGGGTGCGTATTTACAGTAGTATTATGATCACTTATGTGTAAGACTACATTGCTAAGCTCTCCAGAACAATTCCGGGGTAAAATAACAACAGTTCAAAGCATGTATATGAATACCTACAGAAACAGAGAAACCCAGATTTCAGAGCTCGAAACTTACTTGCAGCAGTTTTCTACCAACGTTACAATATTTAGACTATAATGGAAAAAATTCTTCAATAAAACAATGGTAACAGAAGTAAGTTCGAATCTTATACCCATCACCACATTACAGTAAAAATTTAATAACTATTCTAAAATAATAGACAGTCTATTAAAATAATTTTTCATACAAGCAAAATTTTAAATCCATTTCGGGAAANTAACTATTCTAAAATAATAGACAGTCTATTAAAATAATTTTTCATACAAGCAAAATTTTAAATCCATTTCGGGAAAGATTAGTGCGAAACTTTCATAGATTATGTTAATAAACGTACCAAGTTTGCGTTTCTATCCAGCAGCACAATAATCTGCAAGTATTTTTGCAATTTTCGACGTTTCTCATTGACTGGCAGCATGTGCATTACGACCTCAACAACTGTTTGAGCAAATAACAGTTCAACGGTGTCCTGAAAAATATCCTGTAACGTGGTGAAACTGATTCATGGTGCCATATAAATGCCATCAACCCGTGAAATCATGGCATATGCTCAGGTGTACATGATAGTGCAGTCTTACTTGTTGCTCAATAGTAACGAGAATTTCGCAAGTCTCTGTTTATGAGTAGTCAAGGTTCAGATAGATAGTCAACAGCTCTCAGCTCCTCACTTTCTTTACGAATCGCGCAACTGCAACCCTTTCACTCAGTCCAGAGCTGCGTACATTCTCATGGCCAAGAAGTATGAAGAAGGGCAGTCAACGCAGGACTTTTCCATCTAACCCAGAAGTTGACCAGAAAATCAAAACTCTGTATGATGATATCCGTTACCATCTTTTTTTTAAACCACTCAGTCACTCAGAATTATTGTAACACTGTCAGAGGTCTATACATTTCCTGCTATCTGTAACGAAGTTGTTACTTGCAGTAGTTGTTTACCACAGAAATGGGAATTTCTATCCAAGCTTCCTCAAGTACACTCATGGTCAAAAAATAGTTGCACACCTAAGAAAGCAAACCTAGAGGAATGAAAACATTGTTTGTAAGTTTGACAATGTAAGACATACAGGTGAATCAAGTTTCAGGCTCGGCCACGCAAATGACGTCAGCAAGCGCGCGCTACCTACCTGAGTACATAAGATAGTCCCAGTGTGCATGCNCAGAAAATCAAAACTCTGTATGATGATATCCGTTACCATCTTTTTTTTAAACCACTCAGTCACTCAGAATTATTGTGACACTGTCAGAGGTCTATACATTTCCTGCTATCTGTAACGAAGTTGTTACTTGCAGTAGTTGTTTACCACAGAAATGGGAATTTCTATCCAAGCTTCCTCAAGTACACTCATGGTCAAAAAATAGTTGCACACCTAAGAAAGCAAACCTAGAGGAATGAAAACATTGTTGGTAAGTTTGACAATGTAAGACATACAGGTGAATCAAGTTTCAGGCTCGGCCGCGCAAATGACGTCAGCAAGCGCGCGCTACCTGCCTGAGTACATAAGATAGTCCCAGTGTGCATGCTGATCCGTGCTGTTGNGCTTCCTCAAGTACACTCATGGTCAAAAAATAGTTGCACACCTAAGAAAGCAAACCTAGAGGAATGAAAACATTGTTTGTAAGTTTGACAATGTAAGACATACAGGTGAATCAAGTTTCAGGCTCGGCCACGCAAATGACGTCAGCAAGCGCGCGCTACCTGCCTGAGTACATAAGATAGTCCCAGTGTGCATGCTGATCCGTGCTGTTGTGCCGGAAGCACCCCTTCAAAGTGTGGCATGTCCCGGAGACGAGACAACACTTGGCACAGTTGGACGCACTCGAGAGTGTTCGCGTCGTAGGCCTGCGGGAAGCTGGATGGTCGTTTTGCCTTATCGTGCGCCGTAGTAGTGTTGAGGTTATTACCGTCGCGCGCTGTTGGCGTCCGTGGATAGAGGAAGGTATGCACACACGACCAGCAGGGTCTGGGGATGGATTGTCTGACATGCGCGTGGTGCCATGGTTCATGGATCTCGCAAGTTGGGTTNGTGCCGGAAGCACCCCTTCAAAGTGTGGCATGTCCCGGAGACGAGACAACACTTGGCACAGTTGGACGCACTCGAGGGTGTTCGCGTCGTAGGCCTGCGGGAAGCTGGATGGTCGTTTTGCCTTATCGTGCGCCGTAGTAGTGTTGAGGTTATTACCGTCGCGCGCTGTTGGCGTCCGTGGATAGAGGAAGGTATGCACACACGACCAGCAGGGTCTGGGGATTGATTGTCTGACATGCGCGGGGTGCCATGGTTCATGGATCTCGCAAGTTGGGTTTCCCCCTGGGGAAGAAGGCGTCTAGGCGATGAAGTGACCTGGCGGTACGCTGCCATAGTACCCGAGCCCGGTAACTTGTACGAGTCAAATACCACCAGAATACAACGCTGCGTGCGTAAATATGATAATGAATGTTTCAAGTTACTTCTGAATCACTTTTTTCTATCGTTTAAAATATTTTGATTGTTCCACTGATCAGCCATAGTAATTTCCATTTACTGCGAAAATCGTGTATGTTAGGAAGCGAACACTTGCTGGAAAATACCTGCATTTATTACAAACAAACGAATTTTCTTATTAAAACAGTCCTGAATAAGTAAAATACATAAAATGAACTAGAAAACTTGTATTCTTGAAGTTTTTTTTATCTTCTACTTCTTCAATTTCCGTGATAGTCTGTGACTACTGCTAAATGCAAAAACATACAATTTTTNGTTTTTTTTATCTTCTACTTCTTCAATTTCCGTGATAGTCTGTGACTACTGCTAAATGCAAAAACATACAATTTTTCTTTATGATGAAGATGTAACGTCATGAAAGGAAAAACATCTTAAAAAATATTTGTAATAATAACGAAATAATTTTAAATAAAATTACTGTTGGTAATATTACATAAAATANGTTTTTTTTATCTTCTACTTCTTCAATTTCCGTGATAGTCTGTGACTACTGCTAAATGCAAAAACATACAATTTTTTTTTATGATGAAGATGTAACGTCATGAAAGGAAAGNGTGACTACTGCTAAATGCAAAAACATACAATTTTTTTTTATGATGAAGATGTAACGTCATGAAAGGAAAGACATCTTAAAAAATATTTGTAATAATAACGAAATAATTTTAAATAAAATTACTGTTGGTAATATTACATAAAATATAACTAGTTTACACATATCAACAACACTCGCACAACGATATTATGGACGAAAACAAAAATGTGGTATCTTCCCAAATAGTGGACGGATATTTTTTAGCTGCCTTCCCCTTTGCTGTTTTCATCACTCTCGACTGTAAACCAACTTTGTACTAACCAACGATTATGCTTGTTCATAATGTTATTTTCTACACAAATGTCGAGAAATGTGAATTATTTTATAACTCGCTTCCAAAATTAGTACATAAATGTTTGTCAGTGTTGGACAAGTTAAAATATGCATATTTGAATATGAAATGTTTCCTAAATCTGATTTCACAAAATCATTTATCAGCCCGAGACNTAAGTTAAAATATGCATATTTGAATATGAAATGTTTCCTAAATCTGATTTCACAAAATCATTTATCAGCCCGAGACAGGACGATCACGGGATATTTGGCACAAAACATTTTCCACAGCTCGTTGTATGTAGAAGCAAGAGCTTGTTAATATTTGTATTTCAGTGCTTAAACACCAATGAAAGTGTCTACAATCCAGCGTGGCGTTATAAGATTACATACAGATAAACTATACAAGTTAAGTTTTATTAAAGTGAAACTGTAGACTTAGCCAGTTCAGCAACTCAACACCTTACCTGCCAGTTACAATGTGTGTAGATTCTGAATAATACATCGAGTTATGTCCCGGCTCTCAAGTCCACGATGTTAAGAGGCCCCAAGTCACTTNTGTGTAGATTCTGAATAATACATCGAGTTATGTCCCGGCTCTCAAGTCCACGATGTTAAGAGGCCCCAAGTCACTTCACTTCACTTCTAGTGCTGTTGATGTAATATGATGTCATATTAATTCAGCAGATTTGTTTAGAGTTTACCGTAATATTGCGATTAGAGCATTCAATTAGGAACCTTGTCGCTACCAGATTTCATGAAGTTCACTGCGACAAATATTAGGCAACATTGGCGGCAAGCCAAACAGTAACAAATAACTAAAACACATTATATGTAGATTATAATACACGTGAAAGGAACGTTTATTGGGACACATTCAGCTCAACGTCTTATCCGCTGAGAGTCATCCAGTAATGAATTAAATACCGCTTAAGCGTATCCGCGTATTGTGGAAAAGTTGGCCAGTGTTAATTTGGAATACAGAGATCTATACAATTGGTATTCATGCAGTGTTCGGTAAAGGTGATTTACTAAGCTCATATCTTCAATGTCTGTGTCTCTGTACTAATCTCAGTGACAAAAGTAATAAAACTGAACAGAAGATATTCCGAAGTCCTAGGAAAAACATTTGGCACAAAGGTGTTAAAAAAATTCGTAACGTAACAAGCTTCCTCCCTACACGTAATTCTTCTTCTAAAGTTGAAAATATTAGACGCTTTAAGGAAAGCAAGCTTCAATTCAAAATTTGGTGTGCCAAAATCGTAACAAACGAAAACTCAGCATTATTATACAATAATGCCGAAGAGCAAACAAAAAAAAAGAGAACTCTAAATTCAAACTCTGTTGACTTCTATGCTTTAAAATGCGGTAGCATTAACGTCCTTAATATCAATAACAAGAGTTAAATCATTAGGAATTAAATTATTTCAACAAATTACTATGTCCTGTGTGCTAATACAGATTTTTTTTTGTTTTTAACACAAGTACCCCTTTGCTGCCACGGTAATATAAATAAATTTGAAAACCACCTCATTGGTTAACGTAACCGCGTGATGAAGCCACGTACACACGTGAACAAAGGCAACGATGTTTAAAGAAATTAAAAAAATAATTCGCTTGCGAAATAATTTGACGACTCGCTGGAACTGCGGCAGCACATATCGATCTTCCATAGTTTGTATGTCCTGATGGAATCTTTCTCCCTGTTATTCACTACAATCACCTAGGTTAGGATATGTCCATTTGTGTTTATTGTTCCGATTAATACCTTGATATTTACGAGACAAAAGTAGCAGTCATTGTGATGGTTTCGTGGTTCCCTCCAAATCATTGGTACGCCAAACTTTAGGCACTGTCTCTTACCTATGGTCCACTGTCACAAATGTTACACGTGTTTTACATACAAAATGTGGAGCCCAAGATTTATCCGGTTCTCCCAAATGGACGCCAATGTATGCCAGATAAGCCTTTTCCACAAAGTGAGAAATACGTTTTCTACTTTATTTCAAAATGTATTTGCCACATACATAACAAAACACGTTTGGATGATNTGTGTAGATTCTGAATAATACATCGAGTTATGTCCCGGCTCTCAAGTCCACGATGTTAAGAGGCCCCAAGTCACTTAACTTCACTTCTAGTGCTGTTGATGTAATATGATGTCATATTAATTCAGCAGATTTGTTTAGTGTTTGCCGTAATATTGCGATTAGAGCATTCAATTAGGAACCTTGTCGCTACCAGATTTCATGAAGTTCACTGCGACAAATATTAGGCAACACTGGCGGCAAGCCAAACAGTAACAAATAACTAAAACACATTATATGTAGATTATAATACACGTGAAAGGAACGTTTATTGGGACACATTCAGCTCAACGTCTTATCCGCTGAGAGTCATCCAGTAATGAATTAAATACAGTAGCTTAAGCGTATCCGCGTATTGTGGAAAAGTTGGTCAGTGTTAATTTGGAATACAGAGATCTATACAATTGGTATTCATGCAGTGTTCGGTAAAGGTGATTTACTAAGCTCATATCTTCAATGTCTGTGTATCTGTACTAATCTCAGTGACAAAAGTAATAAAACTAAACAGAAGATATTCCGAAGTCCTAGGAAAAACATTTGGCACAAAGGTGTTAAAGAAATTCGTAACGTGACAAGCTTCCTCCCTACACGTATTTCTTCTTCTAAAGTTGAAAATATTAGACGCTTTAAGGAAAGCAAGCTTCAATACAAAATTTGGTGTGCCAAAATCGTAACAAACGAAAACTCAGCATTATTATACAATAATGCCGAAGAGCAAACAAAAAAAAAGAGAACTCTAAATTCAAACTCTGTTGACTTCTATGCTTTAAAATGCGGTAGCATTAACGTCCTTAATATCAATAACAAGAGTTAAATCATTAGGAATTAAATTATTTCAACAAATTACTATGTCCTGTGTGCTAATACAGATTTTTTTTTGTTTTTAACACAAGTACCCCTTTGCTGCCACGGTAATATAAATAAATTTGAAAACCACCTCATTGGTCAACGTAACCGCGTGATGAAGCCACGTACACACGTGAACAAAGGCAACGATGTTTAAAGAAATTAAAAAAATAATTCGCTTGCGAAATAATTTGACGACTCGCTGGAACTGCGGCAGCACATATCGATCTTCCATAGTTTGTATGTCCTGATGGAATCTTTCTCCCTGTTATTCACTACAATCACCTAGGTTAGGATATGTCCATTTGTGTTTATTGTTCCGATTAATACCTTGATATTTACGAGACAAAAGTAGCAGTCATTGTGATGGTTTCGTGGTTCCCTCCAAATCATTGGTACGCCAAACTTTAGGCACTGTCTCTTACCTATGGTCCACTGTCACAAATGTTACACGTGTTTTACATACAAAATGTGGAGCCCAAGATTTATCCGGTTCTCCCAAATGGACGCCAAAGTATGCCAGATAAGCCTTTTCCACAAAGTGAGAAATACGTTTTCTACTTTATTTCAAAATGTATTTGCCACATACATAACAAAACACGTTTGGATGATTTACACAGCTACGTCTGCTTATGGATGCCATGGTTTTAGTTCAGTATTTTAATACTAAAGAACGGCACAAATCAACACGAAATAATAGCACAACTTTACTCACGTAAGCTCAGTAACATACTGAGCCGGGTAAGGCAGAGGTAGACAGAAGGTAACATGGGCCAAGGGTTAACAAGTGGGGATGAAGCAGGTATAAACAAGTAGGTTGAATCTTGGGTAATTCGATGTATATCTGGCTAATTTGATTTTAATTTGAGATGTGACATTTCTATTTTTACCTCAAAAGACATTTTTATGTCTTTACTTATGCCTTTTATCAGACTAAAAATCAATTATCCCGTATCTCAAAAACTAAAGCTGATAGACGAAANATGTCTTTACTTATGCCTTTTATCAGACTAAAAATCAATTATCCCGTATCTCAAAAACTAAAGCTGATAGACGAAATTTGATGGCATTTTTGGAATCACCACATTAAAAATATCCTAAATCAGTCCTTCGTTTTTCGGCACAAAAAATTTTTTTTTTTGGCCAGTGTAATATATGTTGCATGATAATTTTTTCTTACTAGACATTTCCAGCACACATATTTCCTTACTTTATTTATTTCATATTAACAATTAACTATATATTGTAATTTATAAATGATATATTAGTTAAACTTAAATTAAACCAAAATATAGTTTTATTTTGAAAAAAGTATAAAGCATGACATATGTAGGAAAGACGAAACACGTCAGTTGTGTAATTTTGAGAATTCGCCAAGCGTATGCCACATGCTCTACAATTCCGGTAGGTTGGTGGCCATCTTATCCGCCATATTGGATCTGGGCGACCTTGACCCCGTCCCTATGACCTTGAACCCAAAAAAATAACAAAAAATATATTAGTTTGGTACAATTTACCAAGGAAGCGATGAAACATACTGAGTCTGGATATATTGTTTAAGTGATAAAAAAAATATTAAATAATATATCTACCTACAGGTTTGGAGGTAGGACTACATGATTTTTTTTTTTTTTTAACAGAAGGAATTTATTATAAGTTGCGGCTCACGCGCACCATAATCAACTCCTTAATCAGCTCCGCATTCTCTGCAAACAGCTCCGCATGCTAAGCAAGATAGTAGAGGTAACATACATATAGCCAAGCAAGGTGTTACCCTAGTCATGTACATTACTTCTGAAGCTGAAACTACCTCCCACGAACTACGACATGGAAGACTTTTCCGAATAGTGCCAGGTGCATCATCGTGGGACCATCAAACTGTAGAAAAACATGTCTGCACCTATGTCTGCTGGAAGAACCGAGCGGCCGTCAGTTCGAGACCGTGTACCTATATTATAATTAGCTCCATCAACCGAAATACCAGCGACAGACACGAGTACTGCAAGCTGCAGATGATGCATGTGTTTCCCATGCATGCACTTACGTCGACACTTCGCGGTTACCAGACACCGTGCAGATGAGGACATGGGAAAACGGCACTGAAGCACTTACGCTAACTTAGGCTAAATGGCACCATGCAGGTGCGGACCCTTTACAAGTGCTATCACCTCTTCTCACGCATGCACGTGAGCTGACTCAGGTGACTGTATACCAAGCAGGTGCGCAACTGTTGAAAGTACCAACACTGCTTTTACCAGGTGTGCAGACCTAGCTGTTATCCGACACAATGCCGGTGTGAAAATTGCTTGGAAGCATGTGCTCGTTCTTGTGTAAGGAATACAGTTACCTTACGCAGTGCAGGTGCAGAACTTTGAAAATCCTAACACTGATATGTGCACATGTGCGGACTTCATGGATATCCAACATGATGCAGGTGCTGTCATTTTTACTATGTCAAATGCATGCTACCAACTTGATCATTTTAGGCAGTTATATTTTTTTTATGAAATTTTTGAAATTATACTTTTTTTGGCGCGTTGAGGGTAAAAGTTTAGAGTGCAACGGAAGTTGCACGCGCACATTGTTACGAAATCGTACAGTGAACGTGGTAGGGGTACGACCCTACGTGCATGCGCGTATAGTCTAGCTTTATACAAACGCAAGGTACACAACATTGCACGTGGTTATATTTAAAACCAACAGAAAATGAGTTCATGTAATAAGCCAATTGGAAAACTTTTCATTTATATTAGTAATGTTTTGTGAATATGTATATCATATTAATCAATTTTACTTACATTGTGCAGTGAAAACTTTTTTTGTTACAAAAATGGTATAATAACATTTTTCAAGTATTTTCAGTTATTTTAGGTTAATTATTTTGTAAGTATTTAATTATGTTATTTAATAAAACCTTTATTAATTGTATTTAATATATTTCTTAGGTGATTTGGTCGTTTTCCTAGTTACATTAATTATTTGCATACGTAATAAAATTGTATTCTTAGTCACGCCAATGAAGTATAACTTCTAAAGCGCTTACATAAGTACACGCAACCATGTTTTTTAAATAAACTTTTAAATAGCTTTTCAATATTTTTTATTTTTAAAATTTTTTTTAATTTTTTTTTAAATTTTTTTTTATGTTTTTGGGTTTAAGGTAATCTAAAGTCATGGGTACGGGGTTGAGGTGAGCTCATACAGATGATATGTATAGTGAATAAAATGTCCGCCAGCCGACTGGAATGACAGAGCAGGTGGCCGGCTCCTGGCGCCTGTACCTTGTGTCCTTATGTCCGAATTCTCTCAATTAAAGTACTCAAGTCATTCATGGGTAGATTTTTCCAATTTTTTATTAAAAAAGTGTGAAGATACTGCAAATATACTATACGAGCCAACCAGTGCCAAGGAAGAACCTGATGTACCAATNAAAGTGTGAAGATACTGCAAATATACTATACGAGCCAACCAGTGCCAAGGAAGAACCTGATGTACCAATAGAAAACATCTCACAGCAACGTGGTGCCAATCACACACACAGTCTCTCCACAAAAACACGCACCTGGTCGTTAGGGTAAATTTTGTAATTAAATATGTAACTGCTTGTTGCTTTGCATTGGTANCTGCACCTATGTCTGCTGGAAGAACCGAGCGGCCGTCAGTTCGAGACCGTGTACCTATATTATAATTAGCTCCATCGACCGAAATACCAGCGACAGACACGAGTACTGCAAGCTGCAGATGATGCATGCGTTTCCCATGCATGCACTTACGCCGACACTTCGCGGTTACCAGACACCGTGCAGATGCGGACATGGGAAAACGGCACTGAAGCACTTACGCTAACTTAGGCTAAATGGCACCATGCAGGTGTGGACCCTTTACAAGTGCTATCACCTCTTCTCACGCATGCACGTGAGCTGACTCAGGTGACTGTATACCAAGCAGGTGCGCAACTGTTGAAAGTACCAACACTGCTTTTACCAGGTGTGCAGACCTAGCTGTTATCCGACACAATGCCGGTGTGAAAATTGCTTGGAAGCATGTGCTCGTTCTTGTGTAAGGAATACAGTTACCTTACGCAGTGCAGGTGCAGAACTTTGAAAATCCTAACACAGATATGTGCACATGTGCGGACTTCATTGATATCCAACATGATGCAGGTGCTGTCATTTTTACTATGTCAAATGCATGCTACCAACTTGATCATTTTAGGCAGTTATATTTTTTTTATGAAATTTTTGAAATTATACTTTTTTTGGCGCGTTGAGGGTAAAAGTTTAGAGTGCAACGGAAGTTGCACGCGCACATTGTTACGAAATCGTACAGTGAACGTGGTAGGGGTACGACCCTACGTGCATGCGCGTATCGTCTAGCTTTATACAAACGCAAGGTATACAACATTGCACGTGGATATATTTAAAACCAACAGAAAATGAGTTCATGTAATAAGCCAATTGGAAAACTTTTCATTTATATTAGTAATGTTTTGTGAATATGTATATCATATTAATCAATTTTACTTACATTGTGCAGTGAAAACTTTTTTAGTTACAAAAATGGTATAATAACATTTTTCAAGTATTTTCAGTTATTTTAGGTTAATTATTTTGTAAGTATTTAATTATGTTATTTAATAAAACCTTTATTAATTGTATTTAATATATTTCTTAGGCGATTTTGTCGTTTTCCTAGTTACATTAATTATTTGCATACGTAATTAAATTGTATTCTTAGTCACGCCAATGAAGTATAACTTCTAACGCGCTTACATAAGTACACGCGAACATGTTTTTTAAATAAACTTTTAAATAGCTTTTCAATATTTTTTATTTTTAAAATTTTTTTTAATTTTTTTTTAAATTTTTTTTTATGTTTTTGGGTTTAAGGTAATCCAAAGTCTTGGGTACGGGGTTGAGGTGAGCTCATACAGATGATATGTATAGTGAATAAAATGTCCGCCAGCCGACTGGAATGACAGAGCAGGTGGCCGGCTCCTGGCGCCTGTGCCTTGTGTCCTTATGTCCGAATTCTCTCAATTAAAGTACTCAAGTCATTCATGGGTAGATTCTTCAAATTTTTGATTAAAAAAGTGTGAAGATACTGCAAATATACTATACGAGCCAACCAGTGCCAAGGAAGAACCTGATGTACCAATAGAAAACCTCTCACAGCAACGTGGTGCCAATCACACACAGAGTCTCTCTCACAAAAACACGCACCTGGTCGTTAGGGTAAATTTTGTAATTAAATATGTAACTGCTTGTTGCTTTGCATTGGTANTCACAAAAACACGCACCTGGTCGTTAGGGTAAATTTTGTAATTAAATATGTAACTGCTTGTTGCTTTGCATTGGTATATTTATTATAAGGCTACTTATTTAGATACTTCATCAAGTAAAACTTGGCCCAAATAAGTAAGGCTTTACAATATTTACTCCGCCAAACAACCGTCATTTCATAGCTGAAATAAATAGTTACTGCAGAAGAAACATTATTTTATCGAGTAAAACTTATTTGCCAAACAAGCCTCTGACTATGAATTCCAGCCTAAGAATGGGTTCACAATCTAAAAATTATTTCTGAAGAATTACGAAGTAACCACCAATCGAGGACACGGAGCCACGTTCCTGTTTTTACGATATGCTATTTAAGTAATAATTTTCAGTTCCAGCCATCAAACACACGCGATAAGCACGTGTTCTTTATATTTTTTATAAATAAACACATTATCTTACACAGCACAAACAGCATTTAATCTCAATATATAAGACGGGCATTTAATAGCAGAGATTATAATTATTACGAATTAAATCCAAAAACATGATTTATCAATATAATTATATATGTAATATTTTAATATTATTTATGATTACCTATAACTATAAATATCAGTTTTGCGCCATGCTATTAATTTACCACTTCCAAAAAGCTTCTACCTAAGATATAAAGTACTGTTATTCCTTTCAGTGCCTGATAAAGTCCAACAACGCACACGACCTTCTAAGTTNTCTACCTAAGATATAAAGTACTGTTATTCCTTTCAGTGCCTGATAAAGTCCAACAACGCACACGACCTTCTAAGTTACAGTGTAAAACCGCACATTGAAATACACAGTTACGTTTTTTATGATGACGTCATTACGCATTTTTTTTCAACAGCAAACCCACACCTATGCATTAAAGACGTAGTCTCTCCAAATCGCTTCTTCATATTATGTGACTAGATGAGGTGCCGATACGGAACGCACCTCTTGATCTGAGATCAGCTCGAGCTTCGAGTTTTGTGAGAATAAAGAGCAGCGCAATATGCGTTTGCAGTGCCATTCTTAAATTAAGGGAATTCTCTCGTCCGCTTGTCTACTAAAACTAAAAACAGTGGTTTTAGGAATTGTTTTCTCTTACACATACAAGCGCACATACATAACTCCTTAAAACTGTAAAATAAATATATGAATTTTATATTTGTAGCAAATGATCTCCTGAAATTAGACATTACTAGTACACTGGTAATCGTTTACGGATATCATCGTAATTGTATACCAATTTTAAACACAAAGGTTTCAATGAGCCCAAGAATTTTCTGTATAAAACAAGGTAATGCTTTTATGTTTTATTTCAAAATTTGTTGAAATATAGTTTTTTTTTTTTTTTAACACACTGGGGCATGTATTAGCATGCAAAATTTTTAATTCCTATGTGTAAAATTGACCTAAATTGGAAGAAATTTCTACGAGAATGCAACGATATCATAAGACAGTGCAAGGAATATTCTATAGAGCAAACGCATCATTATCCTGCAAGTAAGTTGGCTTTCACTAATGTTGATTTAAAAAAAAAAAATTAGTGATTTTGACGTGTGATAATGCAAAGAAATACCGGATATTTTTTTCTTCTTATTTTACAGAAAGAAAACTGACGCGCTCTTGCTGAACGACGCTCTTGAAGTGTTAAAAACAGTGACATTCGGCATTAAACGACATAAAACAAAGGAATGAGGGAACCATCCCTTCTAATATTTAAAGGTTATCTCTCATGAATACCGTAATGAGTTCGTATTTTAAATTCGCAGTAGTAAATAAAACGTACTGAGTTCCACTGCAATGTCTGTGATTACGAATAAGCAGTGTCTTAGAATAAATACCATAGATATTTATACTAAGATATTTTTAAACGAAAAATTATGACAACAACCGCACATAAAACAGCAATGATTGCTAGTAAAATTCTACACATTTAGTAATATGTATATATTCCCATATTTTATTTACTTGATTACAGCGACCAACATTTAAAAACACATATGGCTATGCACTAAATCTTTCAGGGAAAAGGCGGTAATTTGTATGCCTGATCTCGTCATTTAGACGCAGACAGACGTGGCTTAAATTACATCGCAGGTGAATTACGGATGTAATTATGTAGAGAATTGGAAATAGCGTGCACGAGGACAAAGAGACACAAATAGCCACATAAAGCTCGTAGAAGCTCCGCTCATCATGTTGATTTTAATGACTTCTCGTTCAACTAATTGACCACTATTCCCATCTGAGAGTTCGGTTATCGATTTTGGACGAGTGTTTCGTCGATGGACGCGGCAGATAATAAGGCAATGCGATGAAACATCAGGATGAATGTCAGAGAGCAAATGGGATATGTGGAAGTACCTGATACACAAGTGGGCAAATGCGAAAAAACGGGTGTGCTCAACCCATTAAAGGGGTCGCGGTGGTTTAGTGGTTAGACTACTCGCCTCCAACCTAGGCGACCAGGGCTCGATTCCCGGTGGGGTCACTCACAGGATTTTTTGATGTGGGAAACGTGCCGGATGATGCCACTGGTTGGCGAGTTTTCTCGGGGATCTCCCGTTTCCTCCGCACTTTCATTCCAGCGCTGCTCCATTCTTACCTCGCATCACTCTTATCGGCTCTCAAGATGTCGATGTAAAGAGCCGCCCAAATCTTTCCATTCACTCAACCCATTAAAACCCGGTGCACATAATGACTTAATGGTGTATTTTACATAATGTACAGAAAGGCAATTTTTAGCTGTTGCTGTAAACACGACGAAGTTCAGTGCCCATTGATCTTCATTGCGGGTTCTTGATTCGTAATGCCAAGTTCTCACTAGCATACATGTGTCGGCATGCGAAGTGTACGCGTATTGGCATACTGTATGACGACTAAATGTGTAACGTCCTTGCGTCTGCAAACAGACGGTTTGTAGACTGGCACCTGGCGTAGAAAACACGTAGAACTGCATCGNGTGTAACGTCCTTGCGTCTGCAAACAGACGGTTTGTAGACTGGCACCTGGCGTAGAAAACACGTAGAACTGCATCGTGGCGTGATGACGTGACTCAGTGTTTAGTCCCTTGAACTGTGCTTCCGTTCTGCAAATGTTTAGCCTCCCGATTAGCAACAGTTCTTCAAAGTCTGCACTGGTCGCGCGAACATAATTTCTGAACGCAAGTCCATCCTCCAACTTCAATGCGCTCAACAAGCTCTCCGCATGATCACCGGTATTTTTAAATAACTCACGTTTCGCGAAGACCACCACGTCCAACATACGCCAGTGCAAGAAAGAGTATAAGTGAGGACGCGTTACAGGTGTTTGATACGTACAGNGACCACCACGTCCAACATACGCCAGTGCAAGAAAGAGTATAAGTGAGGACGCGTTACAGGTGTTTGATACGTACAGCTGACTGCAAACGTATGTCCACACTCGCCTATTCCCATAAATATATGTTTACAGACGTACCTCTGTATGCCGACAGATGTGTGCTAGTGAGTAGTTGCAGCAAGCCGTACCACTCTTCTACATTATNGACCACCGCGTCCAACATACGCCAGTGCAAGAAAGAGTATAAGTGAGGACGCGTTACAGGTGTTTGATACGTACAGATGACTGCAAACGTATGTCCACACTCGCCTATTCCCATAAATATGTTTGCAGACGTACCTCTGTATGCCGACAGATGTGTGCTAGTGAGTAGTTGCAGCAAGCCGTACCACTCTTCTACATTATNGCAGACGTACCTCTGTATGCCGACAGATGTGTGCTAGTGAGTAGTTGCAGCAAGCCGTACCACTCTTCTACATTATGAATGGTCTAATAGCTGAACACAAACCCTACAGTTCATTGGCTGTAACAGCGGAACACGTGCCTTGTCAGGTCGAGTACACCTCGCATCAAACATTTTCTCATTCACAACCTTTGTAACCACAAATCAAAGAGGGTCCGAAAAGGTTAAAGTGAATCTCTGCACTTCGTTCTTGCATTCAGTAAGGGTCAAAACATTAGCTAGAGGAGGTTGGTACTAGTGCGAGCAGGCTCCTGCACTCTAGACATAGCTGTCATTCCGGCGAAGTGGAAAATGGTTAAGCCGAGATAAGAAAGAGTATACGAAGAAGACGGAGCAACCCGAGAGAACCTCGAAAACTACAGCAGTATCCGCTAAAAAATTCTTTCCCGGTGAAGTGTGGGGTGGAATCGAAACACAGTGGTGTTCCCTTTGGNGGGGGGGGGGGGGGGTGTTAAATATTGTTAAAAATAAAGTGCATGTTAGGTGTGAAATTTCAACAACTTCATTACGTATTATTCCAAACGCAATAAAGCAAGGTTTTTCCATCTGCACTCTTTTTTCGGCCTCTAAAGACCTCAGTGAAACGCCCTCCTGAACTGACATACAGTCGTATCATCTGCTGCGTTTGTTGCGGAGGTTCTGGGGTAGGACACGCACAGCAAACAATGTCTGTACTTGTAACCGACAATTCTTTAGAAGATATTTGCGAAACATGATCTTGTATTTCTACAAATATGATTTTGTATATTTACAACTTTTTTTTTAGAAAACATGCAAAACTGTTTATTTAGCTAATATTTATAATAAACTCGAATTGTACATCACTTGATAGTTAAAACTCAATATCACTTTCACAAGTTCCCAGCCAAGATTTTGAGAAATGTAGTCTACATTATTTGTAGTGTTACAAAAACATCTTTGGCAAACAGTTTCCGAAGAATTCCTTGTGCAAATACAGAATTATTTTTTACAGTGCACACACAATCCTTCATTAGCGGCGTACACACGTGCTGGGCGCCGAAGTACGGGGAACGACAAACGTTCACGCAATTCCTTCGCCCGTGATATTGTTCTCTATATCTCTCTCGCCCTCTCTCTCTTTTAGTGGGGCAGAAAACGTGAGGTAGGTCAAGAACGTGCGTCGCTCAGCGCTCCCATATCAAACTGGTAGGGACTGCATTCTGAACGAGACAGCGCAGTGGTGAAACACCGGAGCTGCAATCGGGAGCCCCCGGCTTCGATTCCCCAGTCCGGCAATCTTAAATGCGGTAAACCACAGTTTCCCGAAACCACTCCAGGCAAATGCTGGCGTTGTTAAATAATGTAGACACTGACATTAGTCTCCTATTTCCTTGATCTGTAGTGTTCCTCCACCAAGGCCTAATCCGCTGTACGGTGAACACTTGAAATACTAAATAAACAGAAAATGTAATTGCCAAGCTGGACGCAACGTTAGAAAAAAAATTCGTGAAATCACGGTAAAGTACTAGCAAAAAGGAATATCCGGTATCTTTGTAAAATTACGAACACTACGTTTCCTTTGAAAACGTGCTTTCCGTTAACTTTACATGACTTCCTATGATTTAAAGAAACTTCCCCGTAAGATTACTAGTAAGATGTATTAATTTCCCATTTATAAAAACGAATAACGGTACAAAAAGTTTAATTTTCATAATGGGGGCGTTTTACTGTGTACATATATATACAGCATATGTATACTGCATATATATGTGCATATATAAAATGCATGTATTTTCAATTAATTTTATTAACACTGTATATACACTGAAGAGCCAAAAAAAATTGGTACTCCTGCCTAATATCGTGTAGCCACCCTCCCTGCCCACCAAGCTCGCAGAAGTACCGCAAGACCCCGTGACATGGACACGACTAATATCTGAAGGTATGCAGGAGGAAATTCACATTATGAATCCTGCAGGGCAGTTTACAAATCCAATCTCCTCCAATTTGAGAAAGGGTTGCACGTCTGTCACGTTTAATGATTCTCGTCAGTCGTCGTTTGTCCCGTTCGATGTCGAAGATGTGATGTTTTACCGGATTCCCAATATTTATGGTACACTCGTGAAATGGTCGTACGCGAACATCCAAATGTTATCACTACCTCGGAGATGCTATGTCCCATCTCTCGTGCGCCGACTATAACACCACGTTCAAACTCACTTAAATCTTGATAACCTGCAATTGTAGCAGCAGCAACCGATCTAGCTGCCGACCGCATCGCGTAACTCTGATGAGTTCCATACCTCTGTTATTTGCATACGCACGCCTATACCAGTATTTTTGGCTCTTCAGTGTAAATACGTTATATTTATACCATAGGGGATTTAGAACACGAAGCAGAAAATAATCCGATCATAACAAGCCACGCGCCTGCTACGCCTATTTTGTAAGTGAGAGTGCAAAAAATTTGGTTTCAATTGAAATAAAGATCGAAAATTGTTCAGTTCGTGGTAATGTTTGAGTGTTTGAAGTGTGCGAATTTTTCCTAATTGTTGCGCATGGCCTGTGTTAATTTTCGACGTTTGGAGAAACAGGTTTAAGTTTCAAAACTATCGTTTTTTTCTGCAGGAACTATAATTTTATAATTCCAGCATCGAATACAGTATCGTCAATTCTCAGCATTGTTCGTTTCCGAGGTCCGGAGTCATTGAGGGCAAGGGGAGAGGTTCATCACTTTCATGTACGGAGCTCCTTCGCTTTTTTTTCTTTGTTACAGGACGTATTTACGTATTTTTACTGTCCACAACCGTAAAAATTTCCATGATTGTACGTAAGCTTTTAACAGAGCGACAATTAACAGTTCCTTTGGGATAACTAAGTNTGGCGTTGTTAAATAATGTAGACACTGACATTAGTCTCCTATTTCCTTGATCTGTAGTGTTCCTCCACCAAGGCCTTATCCGCTGTGCGGTGAACACTCGAAATACTAAATAAACAGAAAATGTAATTGCCAAGTTGGACGCAACGTTAGAAAAAAAATTCGTGAAATCACGGTAAAGTACTAGCAAAACGGAATATCCAGTATCTTTGTAAAATTACGGCCACTACGTTTCCTTTGAAAACGTGCTTTCTGTTAACTTTACATGACTTCCTATGATTTAAAGAAACTTCTCCGTAAGATTACTAGTAAGATGTATTAATTTCCCATTTATAAAAACGAATAACGGTACAAAATGTTTAATTTTCATAATGGGGGCGTTTTACTGTGTACATATATATACAGCATATGTATACTGCATATATATATGCATATATAAACTGCATGTATTTTCAATTAATTTTATTAACACTGTATATACACTGAAGAGCCAAAAAAAAATTGGTACTCCTGCCTAATATCGTGTAGCCACCCTCCCTGCCCACCAAGCTCGCAGAAGTACCGCAAGACCCCGTGACATGGACACGACTAATATCTGAAGGTATGCAGGAGGAAATTCACATTATGAATCCTGCAGGGCAGTTTACAAATCCAATCTCCTCCAATTTGAGAAAGGGTTGCACGTCTGTCACGTTTAATGATTCTCGTCAGTCGTCGTTTGTCCCGTTCGATGTCGAAGATGTGATGTTTTACCGGATTCCCGGTATTCACAGTACACTCGTGAAATGGTCGTACGTGAACATCCAAATGTTATCACTACCTCGGAGATGCTATGTCCCATCTCTCGTGCGCCGACTATAACACCACGTTCAAACTCACTTAAATCTTGATAACCTGCAATTGTAGCAGCAGCAACCGATCTAGCTGCCGACCGCATCGCGTAACTCTGATGAGTTCCATACCTCTGTTATTTGCATACGCACGCCTCTACCAGTCTTTTTGGCTCTTCAGTGTAAATACGTTATATTTATACCATAGGGGATTTAGAACACGAAGCAGAAAATAATCCGATCATAACAAGCCACGCGCCTGCTACGCCTATTTTGTAAGTGAGAGTGCAAAAAATTTGGTTTCAATTGAAATAAAGATCGAAAATTGTTCAGTTCGTGGTAATGTTTGAGTGTTTGAAGTGTGCGAATTTTTCCTAATTGTTGCGCATGGCCTGTGTTAATTTTCGACGTTTGGAGAAACAGGTTTAAGTTTCAAAACTATCGTTATTTTCTGCAGGAACTATAATTTTATAATTCCAGCATCGAATACAGTATCGTCAATTCTCAGCATTGTTCGTTTCCGAGGTCCGGAGTCATTGAGGGCAAGGGGAGAGGTTCATCACTTTCATGTACGGAGCACCTTCGCTTTTTTTTCTTTGTTACAGGACGTATTTACGTATTTTTACTGTCCACTACCGTAAAAATTTCCATGATTGTACGTAAGCTTTTAACAGAGCGACAATTAACAGTTCCTTTGGGATAACTAAGTNAACCGTAAAAATTTCCATGATTGTACGTAAGCTTTTAACAGAGCGACAATTAACAGTTCCTTTGGGATAACTAAGTTATGTATGTATATATGTGTCAACGTTTGTAAACATGTACGTTTGTTCTCTGTATAATTCTACGCCGTTTCACATATCTGCACTAAATTTGGCACGGATGCCCTTCAGTACCATACTTAAAATGGTGTGTAGGCCAAAATTGACTCCCCCCTCCTCCTTATTCATAATTGGGCCCAAAATCCCTCAAATGAGATCGTGTACCTCTTATTGCCCTCCCCCCTCCCCAGGACAACACCAGGTAGATCTGCTTGTTTTGTGTAAAACCCAATGGGCCTTATGGATCTCGCCCTTATGTCAGCAGAACCTCAATAGCCGCAGACTAGTATTATTCTTACGTGCAGCAGTTTTAAACGTGCACGCCTTCGCCAGATTATTCGTGTCTCCTATAAAAAGTGCAAAGTGTCTGAAATGGAAAAAAAGTTTGTCTGGTTCGTTAGTTCCAAGGACACGTGAGAACGAGCACGGAAACGACTCGTCTGTCTCGTCCTTGATTCACTTTTCCCGTCGACCGGAACTCGATGTCCTCGGACGCCCTGATTGCAGAGGAACCTGCTATGCCGGTTTCCGGTCGATAAAGGACAGTGAAAGTGCCCGCAGATTTTCGGTAAAGATAGCAATTTTCAATCTACGGTGTGAGAGGTTTTGATGTCGCTGAACATCTGAGATATTCGGCGTGATGTTATGTAGATCCTTGGGTTCATGTTTGATTTTATGTTTTGAAAAATGTTCGGAAATGCCTTATTTGTTCTTTGCAAGTCAGTACAGGCGTAGCATATGAAATATTAGTCAATTTATTTATGTCAGAGTAGACAAGATAATATTTTTATTTTATTTTGTATTTTATTTATTATTCCCAAAAATCAGTAACGCTGCAAAGGATCGTTCCAAAAATTTCATAGTTAAAAAATAATAATAAAAACATACTATAGGTTAAAAACAATTTTCGACAACCTGGGAGAACACCCAAAAAACCTAGTGATTTCCAGCAACGTCCGCCACGTTTCTAACATGTGCTAATTCAAGGTTTATCGCGCTAGGAAGCGATCGACGTTTAACGTAGGTATAGGCAAGTGGTCTGACCACTTCGCCACTGCAGTTCCTTTACAGTATAGCATGGCACATTACCGAAATATGAATGGATTATCCATGTGTCAACACAAATTTTTGTAAAGTTCTTTAAATTTTATTTATTAATGCGCCCGTATTCGCCTTTAAGACACTAGCATACAGACTGTCTTATGTCGAAATCAGTGCATAAATATATGCCTCGCCTAGTATTTCAACGAAGGATACCAAGTGTTTAAATCATATGTTTGCNTCGAAATCAGTGCATAAATATATGCCTCGCCTAGTATTTCAACGAAGGATACCAAGTGTTTAAATCATATGTTTGCTAATCATTTTCTCATTTATGCCGCCCCATAACATATTAGTGTATGAGCTTATGAATATTGTATCTTTGATTAGATTTATACTACTTGAACAATTTAAGTAGCCAATTTGGTATTTCATAATATCACTAATAATATAAATGTAAATAAACTGAGTGAAATAAAGATTCAGGATTTTTGAGATATATCCTCAATTATTTTTACTCGAATGCCATTATGTTAAATTTTACTAGTCCAATTACTCTGGATGGGTCTGCAGCTCAAAACAAAAAGTTAAAGGAAAGGCCATGTCAGATATTTAAATTTGGCTGAACAGGGAATGCACATTTAGGCGGGATTGCAATGACTTCATGTAAACAGTAACATGTAAAGCAGTTATATCTTGACTGGTATCTCCCATGGAAAACTGTTAATGCATTTAAAATAAGGGAAAGATTGTCAATATCTTGAATCTGTAGGATGTGTTATCATTTATTCCATACAACGCTACCACGCGATATTCTGTACCAGTTACAAATGGGACAAAGAAACATCTATATTCGATGTGTTAGACATTTAGTTGCTCTAAATTATATAAATTATTATTACCTTGTATGCGCCAATGCTTAGCAATTCACAGTAAAGTGAGCATATTTAAAAACCCTCTCATTTGCAATAATAGTCAATAAATATATTTTATTTTAGCTTTATGCAACTTTCCAGTACGGTGGAATAAACACACTGTGTTTATTACTTACGTGGTAATGCATAATTAAATGACTGAAAGGAAATAGGAATTAGGGACTCAAAAGGGCTCACTTTACCGTGAGCAACCTTTACCTATTTGTAATACATACATTAAAAAAAAGAGTGTTTGTTTGCATTTTATGTTCCGTATAGAAATTCCACACGGTTCGACGGATGTTAACCAAGTTTGGTAGGTCTATCCTTCAGTAACCAAATTAAAATACTGTATAGGTCAAAACGGGCTACGGTGCCCATTGGACCCAAACATCTCAAAAACCCCAAAACGTGGTATAGGCTGTTCACGGTAAACTGAGGCCTTTTGAAAACCCTGCTTAGGAACTACTTGCATGCACAATGTGTATTGTTCCGCCATATGTAAAATTAACATTGCCGTGGGCCTGATCACTTTATTCATGCGTCGATCAAGTGGAACTGTGAAATTATTAGAATAGTAAATATTTTTCTTATCTGATCACAATTACACTTTGATACATTAAAATTAACAGAAAGCGAAAGAAATAATTTAGCTTATCACAAATGATTAACTAACACTTTTTATTTGACCTTAAAATATGGAACTACTTTCACTCAATCGTTAGAAACTTCACTGGGTACATGTCTATCAGTGCGCCTGCTAAAATGTTTGCAGGTAGGAGCATGGACGTTTTTCTAAGATTGATTTCAAAAGTGCTCATTTTATCGTAAAGAGCGTTTAGTATATATAATTTCTAAACCGCTTGACATATCTGATCCAAATTTGCCTGGTATGATGCTCATTACCTAACTTTAACTACTTTATAGATCAAAAAGGGCTCCGGACCCCAATAGTCCCAATACCTCCCAAACTCCTAAAATTCAGTCGTTTATCTAAATTCAACACCATTCAATAGATTTGAACCAAATTTGGTATGGATGCGTTTCAATACCCAAATTAAAATATTGATGAGGCCATAAGGGTCCCCGGACCTTACTGAGCCCGATACCACCAAAATCCCTATAATTGAGTAGTTTATCTCAAATGTATACCGTTATATGGATCTGATCCAAATCTGGCAAGGATGCCCTTCATTTTTTTTATTAAAATAATATGTAGGCCAAACTGGGCTCCGGCACAATTTTGGGTCGTAAATCCTTAAAACAGGTTCATGAATTTCCGGGCCTCTATTTCGTCCGAAAACCCTAAAAAGACGTCTTATATATCTTATTGTCCTCTCATACAGGCACCGCTGAGTAATTCTGCTAGTTTAATAAAAACGAATATACAAGTCCTTAAAATTAAAGACTTTAAAATACATTTTTCCAAAATATCACAAAAGAAGTGAGATTATACTAAAATTACCCTAACATTGTTTTATATCGGGATGTTAAACAGAAGAGCTGACTCGTATTAATATATCCCCTAGTAATTAAATTAACAGCGGAGCCGCTCTCTTTCTACAGACAAATTAACCGTCAGGAATTATAAATGTGTGATGCTGCATTGTAAAACTTTTTTGTTAACCCTACTGACAAACCGTTTGTAATTTTACATACGTTGTAACAGTACAACAATTTATCTTGTAAAATTGCTCGTTTGTAAAATTACAAGAGCCATATTTTTAATAGACCTCAAGAAATGTTCCTACTACACTGACCCGTATCTATGAGCTCAAGTAAAATGGCGGACGTTCAACAACTTAAAACCATATATAGATGTTTGTGCAAAATCTAGGTGTGATGCAATGCATAGTTTCGTGCAGAAACATAATAGCATGTGACAAAATAACGTGACACACTTAAAAGAACTCAAATTATGCTAAAAAATCAACGAAGA
Source organism: Clitarchus hookeri (assembly GCA_002778355.1). Taxonomy (NCBI): domain Eukaryota; kingdom Metazoa; phylum Arthropoda; class Insecta; order Phasmatodea; family Phasmatidae; genus Clitarchus; species Clitarchus hookeri. Next base: position 77,568 of record NQII01005171.1, on the reverse strand, counting down.
CAACTTTGTTATCTTCGTGTTTAGTCAGTTCCTTACCGTATACATTGTGCTAATAACTCTTAACTTTGCAAGTCAAGTTACTGAAGTGGTTAACTGTGCGAAGAAGTAACGCAAGGGATTTAGGGTCCAATACCTTTGCCGACAGGGTGCAACTGTTTTTACTTTTTTAAATTAGTGTTAATTTATCTCTCAATTATTCATTACATTTGTTTTCTAGGATAAAAAAAAATATTTTTATTTCCACTTTTTAAGAATGTTAGTTGAGTTGCAAGGGTATAATTTGTAATATTACAAATATACGTTTGCTAGATTTTACAAGAAATCTTAATGAATTTCTACTANTTGCAAGGGTATAATTTGTAATATTACAAATATACGTTTGCTAGATTTTACAAGAAATCTTAATGAATTTCTACTAAAAAATTTCTTGGCAACTGGTTTTCAATCATTCTTGTAAAAAATACACTTTTTTCAGTTTAGATTATTGAACAGTGTGACCTGCAAAAAAATAGGCCTCTTGTTGTACCTACCCAGGAATTTGCCGTTTTCGTGTAAAATGCAAACAAAACTTATTGCGCAAGTGCTAGGAATTGTTGCGCTGCAGCCGAAGTTCTGTGTGCGTTTTACACTAAAACTGTTGGTACTGGGCAGATGAATTAAGAGGACTATTTTAGTTAATATGTCCATAATAATTCTCAATGAACTAGTGTAAAAATTAATAGTTCCTGATGGTAAAAAAGTTGCCAGCAAAAAGAGTCTAGCCAGCCAGGTTATTTTCAATACGAGAAGAGGTATTAATAAAAGTTGGCTCTACGGATGAAAATTCCGACAATATAAATAGGTGTGCGGAGAGCTGCACTTTAATTTGTCATTATTTCGATATTTTGCAAAAGGACATTTTATAATTTTGTTTTTTCAAGTGATTGTATATCCGTTAACATTCAGTTTAGGTATAAACTGCACTATATATTTCTCATTTTATTGTGCATAAAGCGTCACCTCACGTCAGTCTTATTCCTCCCCACACTGCAAACCGTCCACTGTTAGGTATTTTATTTTGGAACAAATTTATCTCTATGCAAAAATGAAGTTTCCAGCTCACAGATTGACTCACTTATCCAAGTAATCAGAGCAAAGCGAAAACTGCTGGGTGTATAAGCATGAAACATTAGGATGCAGGAACACACTGAGAAAGGAATTTCGAAATTTGACCCCTAAGAGGCTGAAAAAAGCAAAAAGTTTTTTTAATGGACGCCTCATCAGTTAATTTATCCGATGAGATATATTTGTGCTCTTAGCTTCAAATGTAGGCTCTAAAATACCTAAAATTCTATTTTCTGATTATTTAAAAATTCAACCCCTTAGAGGCTCAATCAAGCAAGAGTGGTCAAATATGTTTACGAGAACTCATCAATAGCTTATTTACCCGGCGAAATATCGTTGGGCTCTAAGATTCAAGGGGCCACGGTGGCTGAGCGGTGAGACTGTTCGCCTCCCACCTAGGCGAACCGGGTTCAATCCCCGACCGGGCCACTCCCGAATTTTCGCATGTGATAATCGTGCCGGACGGTGCCGCTGGTCGACAGGCTTTCTCGTGGATCTCCGTTTCCCCGCTCTTTCATTCCGGNGCTTTCTCGTGGATCTCCGTTTCCCCGCTCTTTCATTCCGGCGCGGCTCCACACTCACCTCAATCACCCGCATCGGCTCTCAATACCTTGCTGTGTAGAGCCGCCCAAATCTCTTCATTCGCTCACTCACCCTAAGATTAAAATGTAGCCTGTATAATCACCAACAACCCAATTTTAGTATTTTTTTAATTCAACCCCTAAAAGGTTTAAAAGGGGTAAAAATATGTTTTCAAGGACTCCTCAATAGCTTGCTAACCCAATGAGATATCGTTGCGCTCTAAACTTCAAAATTTAGCCTAGAGAAATAACAAAATCGCAGTTTTAATATTTTTTAATTTCAATCTCAAAGAGGGCGAAAAGGAATAAAGTATATTTTCGAGAATTGCTAAATATCTAGTAATCCGTTATGATATCCTTATACTCTTTGCCTTTAGACCTATTTCAAGGTCTTACGTAATTCAATCCCCAGATACAGTTGAATAGGTTCGAATATGTTTTCTACAATGTGTTACCTATATTACACTGTTCACAAGCGTGTAATTTTCAAACCAAAATGTTTTAGATTAACTTATCAAACGATAATATTTATATNTATTACACTGTTCACAAGCGTGTAATTTTCAAACCAAAATGTTTTAGATTAACTTATCAAACGATAATATTTATATAGAAATGAAACTTTTCTCTTGCTGAGAAAAATGTTTTACTTCCTTTACACTATCGAAAAGAGTCAAAAATGAGCACTACGCATTCATAAATAGCTTATAAGCTTATTTTTGTGTACAGCGTGGCCAGTGAAATTCACATTTTTCAGTGTTCTTTTCCTTTTGGGTTTTTATAATATAAGCGTTCATACCAGTTGTGCAGTATTTGGGCATATAAATANTTCAGTGTTCTTTTCCTTTTGGGTTTTTATAATATAAGCGTTCATACCAGTTGTGCAGTATTTGGGCATATAAATAATTCCTTACAAACAGAACTGAACTATTATTATATTAATAATATAGAGAAATGTCAAAATAACACATTTTAACAATGACGAGGCCGTTTACTTACATTTTTTTCCCAGAAACTCTCTACTTTTATTCGCTGCAGTAATATTTAATATATCTTGAAACATTACAGCAGAACTAAAAGCATAAATGCTCAGACGACAAAAATATATTTATAAAATATTTATTCTGTACTTTTTAAGTAAATAGTCATACAGTTAAAAAATCTCATTGAAGAAGAGGTTGCGAAGAATGAGCAACGTGAAAATTTAACAAATTATTAGAATAGTTTCTTTAAGTTGTTCGTAGGGGTATAAATGGAGTACAGATCTGTGAACACAATTGTAAAAATCGATGATGCATCAACAGAACTTACGCTACTTGTCTATCACAACAACAGCTTCTCAAATTTTGGTGCTCCCTTAGTTTTAGCGTCTAAACAATACAATAAAATCAGCTCCAAGGGAAGTCTTGGAAAATATGTAATCGAGGCTACAGTGTACATACATAGGAGGGGAGAAGAGGAGGTATGTTTTCATAACGTGTAAACCACTCATTCCACCCGAGTAACCTGTCTAATTCTATAGACTGCAACTCCCCCTCAAGTCTGTATTCCTAAGACGGTAAGTGATGTCGAGGGGCAGTGGCTGGAGTTTGTAGGAAGAGATTTGTTGGAGGGTTGCTTCTCATATGAGAAGATCTACGTGTCTTTCGCCAGAGTAAGCTCAGCTATCAACTTGATAATCCTAGCGCGTGAGGTAATAACCACCAACGTGGTGTGTGAACAGAACCTCCGGTGAGGGTTTTTAGTATCTGCTTCGCCTAGTACACGCAGACTAAGCCGCAGTTGCAACAGTCGTTGAGCCAATGACTTATTTTTTTGTGGTTTCACCTCAGCGGACAAGGAATGTCATACGTATTTGGATTCAACAAGAGTGAAGAAATTTGGGCGGCTCTTTACACCGAGGACTCGAGGGTGATCGAGGAATGGATCAGTGCCGGAATGAAATGACGGGGGAAACGGGAGATCCCCGAGGATACTCGCCGACCAGCGGCATCGTCCGGCACGATTCCCACATGCGAAAATCCGGTAGTGACCAGGTCAGGGATTGAACCCGGTTCCCCAAGGTGGGAGGCGAACAGCCTAACCGCTCAGCCACCGCGGCCCCTGGATTCCTCATGACACCAGCAAAATATTAAGCTATGATACTTTTAGTGTCAGGGTAGCTAACGGCCGCCATATTGGGTAAACTGTCGCTGTTATGGTACGTTTAGTCAGTTTTTTTACATTTTCCCATAAACGGAGCTTTAGCGATAGTTGTGAACTGGAAAAAAATTTTAAATCATAACATTTCCATTAAATAATGTTTGGTAACATTTTTATATAACAATAAGCTTTCANCTGGAAAAAAATTTTAAATCATAACATTTCCATTAAATAATGTTTGGTAACATTTTTATATAACAATAAGCTTTCAAGAAATCAGCGTGTTTCTGTTGAATGCAATGCCGTTGTTGTTTTATTCAATACGCAGTTCTTATGTATTCATTTAAAAACAATCTTTCGCTTTTTTTTCGTTTTTGTTTCTAATCCCTGCTTCTACTNACGCAGTTCTTATGTATTCATTTAAAAACAATCTTTCGCTTTTTTTTCGTTTTTGTTTCTAATCCCTGCTTCTACTTAGTACTTTTTTTTTGTTTCAAACATCTGCAATTAAAACAACTCAATTTTAATTATGGACAACCAAAAAGTTGTGCTTCAAGTATATTCAGTGCAGGTGGATACTGAATGTCAAGCAGAACCTTCAAATATGATAATGGACAGTAAAATTCTCGATGCACAGCCAGGAAAAAATTGCAAATTGGACTTCAGAAGCAGACGTCATTGTGTGGTTCATTGTTCCAACGACAATACACAGCAAGTTACTCTTTATTTTCTAGATTCATGGAAAACTATTCTAAAACTGCAGAAATTCGGGATCACCATTTCATATAAGAGCTTGCAAAATCTCTTAAAGAAGGAGAATATCCATCAGTTAAATGCCATCGGAAATGTAGAGGTTTTTTTACAATTAAATTAAATTTTGAAGCAATTAAGGAAAAACCGTTGGAAGAATCTGAGGAAGTACTGCAAAGTAGATCAAGCACTCCTCGATCTTCCCCAGCAGCGCAAAACTCTCACTTATTTCCAAATGTGTGCTTGTTTTGTAACAAATTGAATAACTACGAACATGGAAGTAAATCATGTGAAAATTTTATGAAATGCATTGACATTCAATCATCTACTACAATAAAAGAAAATATGGAGCCCAAAAATGATACGAAAATAATTGGCCTTATATTAACAAAAGATGTATTGTCAGCAGAACGAAAGTACCACTGGTCTTGTTGCAAGAAGTAAATATATAACAAACCTACATTCTGAATATTGTTTGGGCAACAGAAAACATTTGAAGAATATTAAAACCGTTTTTACTCAAATACCGAGTAAATTGCTTTCGAAGGTTTATCCGAATATCTGGATTATTTGTTTGCGAATCTTTGTGTCNTTACTCAAATACCGAGTAAATTGCTTTCGAAGGTTTATCCGAATATCTGGATTATTTGTTTGCGAATCTTTGTGTCATTCTTTTCACTGACATAAAAAAATGACATGTAAAGAAAATGAGATATCACCGAATTGATTAAGTAAAACCCCACGAAGAAGATCTTGGGGAGTAAAATCACAGGTGCATTTGGTTGTAAATTAAATTTTTTCATGAGCGACGTAAGGCGACTACTTTTGTATCCAAATTCTTTGTCAACAGAAGAACTTGTAAAACAGTATGACAAAGTTAAAATTTAGCTAGAGGATCTCAAGAGTTGTGCTTCAAATATANTTACTCAAATACCGAGTAAATTGCTTTCGAAGGTTTATCCGAATATCTGGATTATTTGTTTGCGAATCTTTGTGTCGTTCTTTTCACTGACATAAAAAAATGACATGTAAAGAAAATGAGATATCACCGAATTGATTAAGTAAAACCCCACGAAGAAGATCTTGGGGAGTAAAATCACAGGTGCATTTGGTTGTAAATTAAAATTTTTCATGAGCGACGTAAGGCGACTACTTTTGTATCCAAATTCTTTGTCCACAGAAGAACTTGTAAAACAGTATGACAAAGTTAAAATTTAGCTAGAGGATCTCAAGAGTTGTGCTTCAAATATANCACAGAAGAACTTGTAAAACAGTATGACAAAGTTAAAATTTAGCTAGAGGATCTCAAGAGTTGTGCTTCAAATATACATCTAACACTGGCAGTTACAAAACTCCACAAAAATATCCTAGAGGCGAAGGGCATCAAATCATGGCTGCCATCTGTTGGGGAAATGAGGACTTTGACTCTCGAATTCCAGGATCAGTTTGTACATTTCTCCAAAGCTGTTTTAAGCTGTGTTGGAGGGCATGAAGATAATTTTTCCAATGGGCGATGTGTTTAAAGTACAATTCCGTAATCATCTGGAAGGTGCTTTCTTTCCGTAGGTGAACAAACGGGACGCACGTTTAATAGTCTTGTCAAAACACGCATTTTTCAAACACCCTGCAATGCATTTCAAGCGTCAGGCAGGAGACTGTCTTTAAGACTCAGCTACATCTCTGTTTGCAGAGATTCGTCGTTTTCTCGTCATCATTTCGGGTTCACAGTAATTACTGACGATGTATGGTTATACTAAATTTACGTTTTACGAGTTTTTTTTTTTCTTTTGTGTTATTTGCTTGTTGTTAAAGGTCAGCCACATATTTATATTTCATCATTCAGTTCCTGCCTTTTTGCAAGCAGGAAATAACTCACAGTGAAAATTAGTCACAAAAGTATTAATAAACTACTAATTTGTAAATTTTTATGATCAGAGATTTTCAAATATACCTCTGGAACTGAAATTATGATACAAAAATGTAAAAATTCTGATTAACAGTCAAGCTTTTGTCACATGTCATTAAAATAAGTTTCATTATGTTTTACTTTTCTGTAATTTTTATGTAGGTAGAAGGTATATTGTATTTCTCGCTAATATTTTATCTGCGGATATTTTAATGCGAAAAGTTAATAATTTAAGTGTTTTTAACGGTTGCATTAATTAACCCATTCACTCGTTCTTCGTTAGTCAGTTTTATGTGATTGAAAGATGACAATGATTGTGTGTCAAAGAAGGCTTCATATATGCCTTCAATTCTCCATACTAAAACAAATAAATGAACGGGCGAAGCCGATCCTTAGGCCACCATAGCAATATGCCAAACTGTGATTGGCTGCTTGTTTTCGGTGCCTATATTCACCCGGCGACTGGGTAGTGATGCGAGCCAAGAAACTTGCCATGCACCTATGAGGCATGCACCTGCTGCCTGCAGTTGCAAGCAAAGGAATGCAATATTGCAAGCAGAGGCATTCCCCAAACGTGTGCGTACGAGACGTCGAACACAGGTGCAAGCAGGCACAAGCAGTTCCCCATCACAGACGGGGAGGTACGTGCAACACTCGTGTGCCTTTCACTAATTGGTAGTCGCCGCGGTGTTTCAGTGGTTGTTAGACTTACTCACCTTCCACCTAGGCAAACCGGTTTCGATTACCGGCGGGGTCACTCCCGGTTTTCCGCAAGTGGGAATCGTGCCGGACGATGCCGCTGGACGCTTGAACATTAAACTAACGCTAAACGAACTTTTTTTTCTGTGCACATTATGAAAACGTCACAAAAATGCTGATTTGGGGCCTTGGTGGCTGGGTGGTTAGCCTGCTTGCCTCCAACCAAGGTGAACCGGGTTCAATCCCCGGCCGGATAACTCCCGGATTTTCGCGTGTGGGAATCGTGCTGGACGGTTCGCCTGGTAAACGGATTTTCTCAGGGATCTCCCGTTTCCCCAGTCCATTNCGCGTGTGGGAATCGTGCTGGACGGTTCGCCTGGTAAACGGATTTTCTCAGGGATCTCCCGTTTCCCCAGTCCATTTATTCCGGTGCTGCTCCATACTCACCACAATCACCCTCACCAGCTCTCAAGACCTCGCTGTTAAGAGCCACCCAAATCCCTTTACTCTCTCACTCAACACAGATTGCCCGTGGTTTGTTTAACGGTGCAACATTCTTTCACACAAAGTGTGAATACTAAAAAGTCAAGAAATTACACACCTCACCAAACAGGGTCAGTGTTACTAGACTCACGTAAACATTATAANTGAATACTAAAAAGTCAAGAAATTACACACCTCACCAAACAGGGTCAGTGTTACTAGACTCACGTAAACATTATAAAAAATAAGCACGTGGGCACGATTTTGTAAAGAAAATTAGTCATGAGCCCATTTGACAATTCTTTAAAAGGGCGAAAAGAGCAACGCGACACAAGTCGCCCAAACGAAAAACTCTGCACGGGGAATCGTTCCGGAATGTAAATATTTAAACTCGACAGACGAACCGTACACCATCGAGCGCGCTTTTAAGGCCGCGAACTAAACCTGCGTGTGGCAAAGTCCATCCGAAAAGTACAACCGTGTACCACAAGTGAGTAACTTCAACAAATTCGTTGATTTATAAAAGAGCAACGTTACACCGAAACAATAATTTGTAAGGAAGAACCAGAACAATGTTATGCTTGAAATGTGCATATGTTATTTAATTNCGTTACACCGAAACAATAATTTGTAAGGAAGAACCAGAACAATGTTATGCTTGAAATGTGCATATGTTATTTAATTGATTACATCATCAATTAAATAAACTTACCTCATATATGGGTGCCATGATTTTGTGATAAGTTAATGTGGCCAGCCCAGTATTTCAAGTATTTGTAAGTAGCGCGAAGTGAATAATAACTGTATGGCCCTGTGTAGGCTATATCCCGCACAACCATAGAGTTCCAGGATCAGCTGTTGTTTTATTGAATGTTGCCTCCTTCAACACAGAGATTTAACACATGAGAAGTAACAGGGTATTTGGATCTTGCTTTCTTCCATGTTTGCTACTGGATCAGATTATTTAATAGCGTTGGTAACCAATTGTGATATTAATACGAAAGAAACTCCAACGTGCATAAGTTTTAAGTCTAAGTTATGAACCTAAATTTCCTGTCCCTACTTTCTGTAGTCGCGCAACTTTTGACATTGCCTAGATAAGTCAATGCAGTATCATGTTGACTTTCTTACAGTTTTAGCTCCTTCACGTCGGTAACGAGGTTGACGAACAGACGTTTTCACTAAATTATGCTACAAGAAGTGGTCATAACATGTAAAATACATGAGTTTAATAGTAATAAAACAAATGTTTCCCATTTGTAAATAACATAAAAAGAAAAGTAGGAGTGGGCATATAGTTTACTTATTAGTGGCTTCTTGGTTCCGAAAATGTGTATACTCTTAAGATAAGGAACAAGTTTCCTATTTGAAACAGATAGCTTTCTGTATAGGTGTATAACTGAATTGAGTATGTAATCACACACACATTTCAAGATTCAATGAGGAGTACTTTAGAAGAAAATTTGAAGACTTTATAATTTTTTGGAATTTACTTTGATAATTTTTGTAAGTATTTTTTAAAATTATATCGTATTATTTTTAGTTGACATGATGAAATATAGATTAGTTATATATTCTCTGAGACTAACCATCCCTTATCTGAGGGTAGAATAACAAAAATTCAACCCCAGGCGTCCCTTTACACTGAGGAAAAGGCCTACTAAACCTTTGTTTGTATGTGGACAAAAATTAACTTAGTTTCCCCAACAAACTATTTTTTGTTGAGTAAAAAAAACTTGATAACCATCCAAATTTGGTTCATCTAACAAAATACCTGTTTGAATATACGAAACCTGGTTGTTGTGCCAAAATAAATTATGCTATCAACAAAATATTTCGTTAAATCAGCAGTATATATTTCTTTGGCCACTCATTCGATTGCCTTCGGTCAAAAATACAAATCGATAATTGCATTTTTTGCGACAATTGGTAAAGCGAGAGTGTTTGTTAGTGCATTTGTTGATGCTTTATAATGGTATTCATATCATAATAAGACAAGACCGACAGGAAAATTAAAAGAAAAGTTGTAAATTTTGAAATATTTTTTGCGCCCGTTTTCCAGTATTTGAAATGTATATATTTATAAACATTGCAACTTAATATGTTTTCGCTTTAGTTATGTGCAGATATTCTATGTTTAATCTCGGCCAGACCTACAATTTTTTATATTAACCAAAAATATTTAATGTACCTAGAGCGGAACAAATATTTNTGTAAATTTTGAAATATTTTTTGCGCCCGTTTTCCAGTATTTGAAATGTATATATTTATAAACATTGCAACTTAATCTGTTTTCGCTTTAGTTATGTGCAGATATTCTATTTTTAATCTCGGCCAGACCTACAATTTTTTATATTAACCAAAAATATTTAATGTACCTAGAGCGGAACAAATATTTNTTTTAATCTCGGCCAGACCTACAATTTTTTATATTAACCAAAAATATTTAATGTACCTAGAGCGGAACAAATATTTGGTTGCACCATCCTAGTACTTGTTTGGGGCAACTACATAAGAACAACAATATAATCTGGTTATAGCAACAAAATATTTCATTCCCTCTAAACAAACAAAGAATTTGGTTGCACCATACAACCTGTGTTAGATTCAACATAACCTATTTCTCAGTGTAGGGAGTGCTGCAGATTAAATTAATACATGCATTTCTAACCTGTATAACTGTTTACTAGATTATGTTACTCTTGCACGCTTTTGTGTTTGGCAAGGGATAAGCAGCCCGGCTCTGTATACGGGTAACACCGGTTAATCAAGAATAGTCCTTCTAAAACACCACTGAATACTTCCTCGTTNTTAATCAAGAATAGTCCTTCTAAAACACCACTGAATACTTCCTCGTTTGTTGCTATGGATGCTGCAGTCGGGAAGAACTTTCCCAACCACACTTTTTTTTTCAATTTCACAGGTATTCAAGACTCTATTTCTTGCTCCATTCGGGTTTAAAATTTACGTTTTTTTTATTACGTTTTATATAAATTTCTGCATTTCTCATATATGTAAGAGTTTTATGTCCAAGAGTATTTTCTCGGACCTACTCTATGTGGTGTAGGTTGATCGTGAATAAGTAAACACCTTTTCCATAAACTTAAAAGAATGTTCGCCCTTAACTGTATGTATTTTAACAGTCACATTGACTGTCACTGTCCAGTGGAGTTAGCAGATATAAGAAAAAACGTATTCAATGTATTAACGTTATGCTAATCGTACGACCGCATTTATTTTATTCCGTTTCAGTCAGTTTTTTTTGCACCTAAATGTTGTATATCGATTATCAACCCGAAATATTTACGTTCTCAGAAATTTCGCAGACTCAACTTGCTCGACGCATGAATAAAGTGATCTGGCCCGTAACAAAGTTAGGTTTACGTACTGCGAAAACAAGTTGAATGGGCTTCTAAAGTGCTCAGGTGACTGCGACCAGGATATAAAATTTGTAACGGTATTGTGTACATCGCCCTGTCTACGCTTCAAGACTTTAATGGTCGTTGGTATGCAGATAAAGGCACGTAATTAAATTTAATAATGATCCCTACCAACAAAATATGAACACATTGATATAAAGTACACCTTCANGTAAAGGCACGTAATTAAATTTAATAATGATCCCTACCAACAAAATATGAACACATTGATATAAAGTACACCTTCAAGAACAAATGTTTTTTTTTTCATTAATTAGCACTGCCCAAGTGGCACACGGACGTAGTGTGTGCTAATAAAACACAGTGCACACGCACCGTGTGTTAACAAAATCACCTCCGAAGATTGAATACATATTTTCACACGCTCAGTTTTTTCTAGCAGTATTTCCTTTGCTTAGCCTATGTTGGGCTCATTATAAGATATTATCGAAGAGATAATATCGCTACTGGTTGCACACTTCGCGGAACAAGGCCGACTACACCAACGTGTTTGTAATTTTAAAATAAAACTGTCTGTCCTGTTTTACGGATGGCGAACTTCTTCCCACGCTGCTCAGCGAGTTTTCGAGACGAGAACAGGTTTTTTTCGGTGGAAGCGAACCCTGCAGCGTAGAGTCCGGCTGCGAGGCGCGGAAACGCCGGCACGAAGTTCAGACGACGCCGGGTGCCGCATGCGAGATGCTGGAGCTACTGCCGCCTTCGCCAGCCACGGAGAAGAGGATGAAAGAGCAACTGTGCCAGGATCCTGAGACCACCGCGCGGGACGTCCAGCATCTCAAGGATTGGCTGAGCAAGCAGCCCCATCTTCCCCAAGTAGACGGTGAGTCCAGCAGGCTCGGAATCTTTGCCGAGGTGATGGAGAATTGAGCAGGTTTGGAATACTTGAGCAGTTTGTTAGTGACACTTACTCGGAGTGACATTTGTGTGAAGTGACGCTCTCATCGACCGGCACTGGCATTGACTGACAATTTGAAGGAGTGCCGCTTGAATCGATTTGCACTTTCAAGCATAGAACTTGCGTTAAGTTACACTTGTATTTATTAGTATTCTCATGGAGTGACACATGGGTTGAAAATTTCATGGAGTGACTCTTGAATGAATTGGCAATTTCATGGAGTTTCACTTCTATGGATTGACACTCNAGGTTGAAAATTTCATGGAGTGACTCTTGAATGAATTGGCAATTTCATGGAGTTTCACTTCTATGGATTGACACTCTCATGCAGTGACGCTTGCATGGAGTGCCATTTCTATTAAATGGCACTCTCATGGAGTGACACTTGAGCGGGTTAGCACTTGTATAGAGTGACACTCGAATTGATTGAGAATATCATGGAGTGACACATACATGGATTGACATTTTCATATGGTGACACTTGTATAGAATGACACTTGGTTGGAGTTTCACTGGCATGGAATNCATACATGGATTGACATTTTCATATGGTGACACTTGTATAGAATGACACTTGGTTGGAGTTTCACTGGCATGGAATGACACTTTCATAGAGTGGTACATGCGTGGGTTGGCCCTTGCTCAGAGTGACGCTTGTACAAAGTGACGGTTGCATAGAACATCCGCTATACTCAGGAACTTAAGTTTCAACATTCTTTATTAAATTTGTTAGCTTAATACATTAGGTTGTCATTTCAATGCCAAACGAGTGTTTGAAACAAATTTAATAATTTAAAACCAACAAATATTTAATAAAAACATACCGTAATCACATAATTTTTACACAACTGTTTAAGTAGAGCAGTTCATAAGATAGAAAAATATGCATGAAAGGACCATAGCTTCCTTCATTTCTATTTATTTAATTGTTCAAGCAACTTTCAGTACACAGGATGTTTCCATAGATCAGCGCGTGGTGCAAGGTTCACCTACGATATGTTAGTATTAGTCCCCACTCACCTCACATATATCATAGTTGAAGTGCCATTCTTTGCAAACATTTTAAGCTTTTTCTTCCATGTTGGAAGATGTAACTTACTCTTGCATACGGAAATTTCACTCAACCCTAGGCTTGCCCGGGATTCAAACACGAATCTCCGTTGTCTGAAGGTAACGTCTTAATGACATCTGCAACACAGGTTGCAAGGAGGACGAAACAGAACCACACGTACCAAAATAACAACAGTTTTGCAAAGCTGATGTACACATGTGCTCGTCAGTGGATGTGTAGTGGGAGAATTTGCAAATGAAGTGAAAATTGTCCAGTCCACTTCGATGGAGTTAAATAGATTTTTCTATAGGCTAATGGGTTCACTATGGAAAGTTTTGGAAACTACATATACTGCGCACTAACTTCNGTAAATAGATTTTTCTATAGGCTAATGGGTTCACTATGGAAAGTTTTGGAAACTACATATACTGCGCACTAACTTCCATCTGGACTAACGGATGTATGCTTTGTCTGTATAAAACTAGCAGCCCACATGTCTCGTCTTGCAGACATTTCAGACGCTTGTCTGTCTGATGAATGCCTTTGGTTTTGCTGACAAACATAATTAAGTAAAGTTCTCCTACGATGATCATTGTTTCGGTATCACGGTTGTGTCTCCTTGTTGGTGCATGGAATTATTATAAATTTAATGATATCAGAGTGTTGGTGAAGCGATGAAAGTTTCTTGTTGAAGTTTGCGTTTTTCGACAAAATATTACTATATAATACACAAACGTACTGCATACACTCCGTCCAATTAAATTTACAGTTTGCTCAAAACTTGTTTGATGTCTTCGGGTTNATACACAAACGTACTGCATACACTCCGTCCAATTAAATTTACAGTTTGCTCAAAACTTGTTTGATGTCTTCGGGTTTGGTAGCTAACAGGAAAGTGAATTATGCCACAATTATAAATCATTATTCAAGTTATTATTTGACTATTTTATAAATAAGCTATTTAGAATTTTCCATAGTTAGTATTACGCATTTCTCCAAAAATATTATAATTTTTTCTATAAGTTAAGATGAAAAGGAGATTAAGTTTTTTAACTCATTACTTATATTTTTTCACCACTTTTGTAAATAACTAACATAATATTATGAAAGTGACCTGTTGAGAAATGAGTGGAAGATAAATATGAAAGCAAGTAAGCCAATCAAATCAACAATAAATTATAAACGCAAAAACTGTAAACTACTAAATCTTGACATAAGTTATTTCTGTTGAGTTAAATCATTTAATTTTTGCGTATTGTTATATACAATGCCTTTAAAGGCTAAATTAATGTTTCAATTTTAATTCATGTAATTTTTTCAACAAAAATCAACGTTTATGAAAAAATATTTTTGTTTCAATCAAAATAAAAAATGATCTAAAATGATTTAAGCGACAGCGGAATTGGTAAGGCAGTATAATACGTGGAGTGCTGGTTTGAGTCTTGGAGCGGTCGTAGTTATCTTCTATAGTGAATCTAATTTTGAAAGATTTGTCACTTCTCTCCTATTTAATAATTACGGTTATTATACACAACACAATTGTTTTTACAGTGTAACTGGCACTACCGCAATGACTTATGTTGAAGTATTGTAAGGGCATTGCCAGTTTATCATGTTCATTAATATTTTGATGGAAAAAAGCACGTATTTTGGCAAACACACTTAGCAGTGGTTCATATTTTACCAACACTTTTTTTGCGGCTAATAATCATGCGTTACAGCAGAGGAAGTGTGTGTAGAGAACATGTGACAATCACGTCGTGTGGTCGTGCTTGTATGTTACAAGCCTGTCCTTCTCTGCGGTAGCTTGAACAGCAGATGCTCGCCTCTCTCTGGACACATTGTGNGCTTGTATGTTACAAGCCTGTCCTTCTCTGCGGTAGCTTGAACAGCAGATGCTCGCCTCTCTCTGGACACATTGTGGTTAGATTTGCGCTCCTTCATTCGCTCTGTTCACGTTCATCGACGTGGTAGTCAGTTAAATGAAAGCTCATCTCAGCCAGTGTCAGTCAGTGCGTTCCGTGGATATTAATTTTATTACCTCTATCAATCCTTTTAAGCAGCACTTACTGTCCTTTGAGGCTAAAGTGATGGCACTGTTTTAATGACTGCAGGTGGGTTCAATCACACCCTCACCAAGCATTTATTTAAACTGGTCTTAAATGAATATGCACTGGTTCGATTGTTAGCTGCACGGAGGAGCTTAGATCGGTCGCTCATGTTCTAATAGAATGTCATGATCATTTTGGCGCCAGTATATACCGAGAACCAAACTTGCAGTTCACGATTTTTTAAAGCAATATTTCACGAAATTATTTTATTTTATTACCTGAAAGACATTTATATAAGGACCAGATATACGTAAATATTTAAAGTTTAGTGATTACATTTTTCAAAACATAACACTGAAAATTCTAAAATTTTGGGACATGGGAGCCCAAGTTTCTATGGTACTACTTAACTTTGCCAAATAAATCACATGTAATGTGATCTATATCATATACACAACATGTTAATTAAGTATAAAGTATATTTAACAATGGGTACTCTGTTATTGGTATGCTTAGTCTCTCTTAAAATAGGTATTGATGTTTAGGCCAACACATATTTATTTGCCCTAGAGAAACTAATAAATATTAACATTATTTTCTCTTGGACGGATAAAAATTTGTTGACAAAAACAGTAATACCCATTTTCAAATATATTCAGAATGCCAGTACTCAAGTACTGAGTNGGATAAAAATTTGTTGACAAAAACAGTAATACCCATTTTCAAATATATTCAGAATGCCAGTACTCAAGTACTGAGTGTTAAATAACCTTGATACTTAATTAATATGCTGTGTAGCGTATATTATATAGTTTACATGACGTATAATTTAGTTGGTAAAGTTAATTAGGAGCATACAAACTTGGGCTCCCATATTCCCAAATTTTCAACTTTTCGGTGCTATTTTTGAAAATTATNATTAATTAGGAGCATACAAACTTGGGCTCCCATATTCCCAAATTTTCAACTTTTCGGTGCTATTTTTGAAAATTATAATAATTTGACTACAAATATTTACATTAACGTGATCCTTTTATAAATTTCTTACAGATAAAGACATAAAAAATTATCGTGGAATATGTCGTTAATTGTTTCTACTAGTGGGACATGTTTTTGTGTGAACGGAACGCTAAGTACACCGGTGGACGTCTCGTAAGATTTTGTATCNTTTCTACTAGTGGGACATGTTTTTGTGTGAACGGAACGCTAAGTACACCGGTGGACGTCTCGTAAGATTTTGTATCGCCTCTGCGTGCAAGAAAGAAACAGGATCATATTGTTAACGCTTTGCAACGTGCAACTTTAAGGAAATAATATTTGNGCCTCTGCGTGCAAGAAAGAAACAGGATCATATTGTTAACGCTTTGCAACGTGCAACTTTAAGGAAATAATATTTGACTATTTTACATGATTGGTGGAAATACTGGAGCAAACAGCACAACGCAAAAATCTCTCGTAGTTTCCCGTGCATCCGGTTAGAACTTTTTAGGTTAATCTGTTTGAAAAGGCATTTTCCAGCAACGTATCAGGGCCCTCGATATTTCTTGAAAGTGCTGTTTCTAGTAGCCTGTTGTATAATTTATTTGGCAGGAAACCTATACCACTTTCGAAAAAGACATTTAAAGTATGTCAATGATACCGTAACGCATTTCAAGCCACAAGCATGTGGGCGCCGTAGCACAAGTACAGACTGTGTCAAAGTATTATTGAATCACTGAACTTAAGTACATACATGAATGCGGGTCCACATGAGTTATCTTTGATGTGTGTTGCCAGCCGCATTGAACCTTCAATATCAAAGTCACGTCGCACGTCATACGATAATTATACTACAAGCTAACGCCAATTGTTTCCCCTCCCAAATGACAAATAACGGAGCTTATTCCATATGCCAAACGTGCAACATGCAGATAATGAAAGCGCTTCTTATAGAGCGAAGTATCACTGCCGGTACGTATGTACGGAAGCAGCTATACAAAAATACACGTATTTGAAAGGCCTGTAATTCAGTGAGTATCCGCCAGTTTGTGTGTTCATTTCGAATATAACATATATGAAATATTTTTGCGGGTGTGGTAACAGCTAAATTTTAGGGGTTAATTTNAAATGCACGCCTCGTGGTAACAGCTAAATTTTAGGGGTTAATTTAATTATTTTAGTTTTTCTTTAATATCAACACACGATTTGTTTGGTAACTTAAATGAGCAAATCACAAGTACACTTAGATTGTGATTGGCGTTCACGTCAACTATAGATACTAGGAAGCTATTTGTTAGAAATTATGCAACTATTTCCACAAACTATGTATTTTTTTTATACCTGCTGAAAGGCTTGGCCTTCCTCATGAAGCCACATACAGTTCGAGCAACAGTGAACAACACGCTACCGTTTAGCTACCTCAGAAAAGCAGTCAAACCGGTATTGCGTGTTTGTCCTTGCCTATCACACCAAGATTGCTTTTGTTGGAGGAAACTACCAATGTTTTCATCTCGTTGACTTCGTGGAAAATTTCTCGTAAAACTGAATTGTGGAAATATGGAAAAAAAAAGAAAGAAAAAAAAAATATATATATATATACAAAAACAACAGGTGTACGTGTTATAGAGTGAATGATGCAACTTTTTATTTGCTGTTATCATGAGACTCCCATGCAATGGACGTAATTTCAGTCACTTTTGCAGAAAATTCTTTAAAACGTCAAGTTTTCGGTGATCCTGAGTGATTTCGCTATGTTTCACACTGCAGGTTATCAGGACCGTCAGTAGACAAGCGGAAGTGGCAGTGATACGAAGACATTTGTTGCTCTTCTCTTCAGTTCACTGTTCAATGAATGTCTGTACTTGTAACGAATGCACTGGAAATGTCAACAGACTAAGGATGAGGATGACCAATTTTTCGTCTTCTGAGGATGAACCCAACATTGACCTACACCCACACCAACACAGCTGTCGAAGTCACATGGTCAACAGTTATGAACGTGTTTTTTATATCTTAATTTTCGAAATACAAGCAATTGTATATGAATGAAATCTTTAACAAATTTGAATTTCATCAAACTGCATTACAAACGATTAGGGGAAGAAAACCAACTTCTCAAAGGAATTGTTAACATAATCAGTGTTCTAACTTCATATCCTAACCACGTCATTAATGATAGTCGTATTGACAGGAAAGAAGCACAATGCTGGGACACGAAGACTGGTTTTGCGAAGCTAGCGTGATCACTCTACCCCATATTCACTCTACGGTAATTTCCACCGTGTCCTTGACTCAGCTGAGCCTCGTAATTACTCACAACTTCACGTGGTTCTACAGCACGTCAACCCAAGTGAACATGTGAAGTCATTAAGGATCTTTTCCGTCAAAAACAGTGCATAGGCTATTCACGGTAAAGTGAGCTCTTTTTAAATCCCTCTCATTTGGAATAATAGTCAATAGTATAGTATAGCCTTTCAAGTGGATTATCGAGTTCGGTGAAATATATACACTGCGTTTATTACTAACATGGCAATATTCATGTAAAATATTGGTGGGAAGATAAAGAATGGCTGATAGTAAAAAAGTAAGTACGGGGTTTAACGTGCTCACTTTATTGTGAACGGCCTATACATAACAATTTTCCGTTTTCCAATCGTGCGCCACTGAAGCGAAGTGGCAAGTGCGCCATAGCTGCTGCCAACTGTGTATTCCAGCGCTGGTCAATCACTCACTAACAGAACGCTGTAAATCCCCAATTTTTTCTTTAAATTTATTAAAGAATTGGGTTGTATAACAAATCAAACAGAAATATTCCCAGTGAAATCAATAAAGCCTAATTGTAAACGTACGGCGAAGCAGTGCATCAAATGCGCCCGTTCCGGGCTGCCACTATGTTGACTCTAGTTACATGGCCCGTCGCAAAACAGCGCTGCTATCGCCTCAGAAGATACGTGGTGCAGGAGTGCAGCCAATTAAGTAATTCCCAGAGGAAATGTCTCTTTCTAAGGAAGTCAATCTTTGTTCCCCTCAACACGTTCTGGTATCATACGTAAAGCTAGTGATTTTTCGCGGAAAAAATATGAATAAACTGTAAACTTCAATACTATAAGCACCCACCAGCAGTTTGTCTACCGCCATTGGTTGCTGTCTGCTTAAAAAGGAGTTTTCATATTTTATCGGGCCACTAATAACTCGGCAACATCGGCACGGTTACTAAGTGATTCGTGTGCAGACAGTTAAAACGTGACGAAAAGTAATTCAGCCAATCAAGATGGGTAGACGATCCTACAGTGTTTTTAAATATAACTTATCTTTAAACCTTTTCTCGAAATTTCACTGCCCCCTTAACATACGGCGTATTTGTGTGGAGGAAAATAATACCATTCTTCAGGTACAGCTTAATTTTGTTATACTCTCGGGACCCCCAACATAAACACATTGCTTCTTGTATTCAATGCGATCTTATTTGTAGATAATCATATAACAAACTTAAATCTAAAGAAAAATTAAAGTGATTGGCCAAACTATGGATAAGTCAGACGCCCTTCGTCTTTCTATCTCCCCGTTTTATCGGATTTTCGCCCAAACAACGACGTGATTTTCGACACCTGCCTGTCACGGATGTTTTTCGTCGGTGGAAAAATGTCCACCGTCCCCTACAACGGGCGAGCGCCCAGTCTAGGACCCCCAGCGCCGCCAGTGATGTGATGTCACGATTTGTAGGCTGTGTTGCAGAACGGTCACGTCGTTGTGGTAGAACGCGCATGCGCCGTTTGTGACAAATTAAATTTCAACTCTTTATTTTTTTGTCTTATTTTGGACTATAAAGAGCCGAGAAAAGCCGCTCCTCGACTTCAGATGGTCAGCCGAGGCAGCATGTACAGGTTCAGCTGAGCCTATGGACGGAGATGACCAGCCGAGGAAAACGGCATTCTCGTGCTCAGATAAGTTTTCATTAAGATAATTATGTAAGAGTAGGTCTGGCAGATAATCATTTCTAGACCACCAATTTGAAAGTTGGGTATGATGAAATCCTGGAACGATACGCACTTAAACGTAAGCCGCTTCACGGCTAAGCTTTAAGAGATTGTATTTGGTATTGCCACCTCACGGCTGTTTGTATTTGCTTGCACAGACCAGAAGTATTCAACCACGGTTATTAAGGAATTGTAACTTAATTTGGAAAGTATGTGTGGCGGTTATTTGTATTCGATTTATGAAGATCAAATTTGTACAGTAAATTCTTATACCATCATTTTATGCTGATTTATAAAATTAACGTTTTGTATACTTAACCATTTTTCTTCCATTGAAAAATTAAACTGTTAAGTGATGACGTCAGATTGCCATAGGAGACTTACACATTTTCATTTTATTTGAAGTTATCGGTCAGGTTAGGGTACCTGGAAATGGTAGGATCTGGCTGTAGCCGCTCCGTCTTATCTTTCTGCTCGTCTTCTTTCTTGCGCAGAATACTGATGCGCCGAGGCAAGCGGAAATCGGATTCCAAAAGGACACGTGTTATCTTTATATATGTCTGCCATTTGAAAGAACATATTTACTACTATTAGAAACAATGGCCTCAGCATAATTATTTTTATGCTGTGGGATATAAAGAAGCCTGGTTTACATTAGGAGTACGATAAATAAATTGCTTATGCCTTAAAACCGTACACAAATATATGCCCTAATCTAGATTCGAAAACAGGTCTTCTGGACTAGTTTTCCCACGGGTGATAGAAACCGAGCGTAGTGGCGCAGTGGTTTTACTTTGGACTCGAATTCAGGGGGATCTGGGTTCTAATCCCGGGGCGGCTATTCTGATTTCGGTTTTCCATGGTTTCCCGAAATCACTGCAGGCGAATGCCGGGACGGTTCCTTACTATGGGTTATGGCCGATTCCTTCCTCGTCCCTGCTTCACTGAGCGGCTAGCTTCGTCTCAAATGACCTCGCTGTCGACGAAACGTCAATCCCTACCTATCTACCGGCAGACGACAAAACTAAAACGTGTGACAAAAATTCTCAAAACTGTTTAAGTTTTGGATTTGTGTTACTTGGTTACTCGCAGCAAGGCAAATGAAGTGCCTCAAGCTAGGCGCGAATTAATCGTTTCATTGGGATTCTTTTATCGTGGCCCCAAGACGTCTAGGAAACTAAATATGATGCACATTATTTTAACGAGATCCGCCCTTATTTAGCTGTATGCGATTATTTTAACGAAGTTCGCTTTTCTTTAGCTGTATGCGATACCTAACATATTATCACATATTAATGAGATAAATATAAATTTCAGCAAGCAATAGCATAAATTCATCGTGTAAAAGTTATTTTTAAAAGCATATTTATAACAGTAGGCGATTTAGATGCACGAATAAAAATTCGTATGATTTACTGTTTTTGCTTATACATAAGTAAAAAATAAAATGTTTAAATAATATAAACCAGAACTAACTGACATAACAAACAAGTCTAATTTCCTCTACATGGCAGCAAATAGTGTTTTGAAGTTCGTAAAAGTTTAGATGGGGAGTAGGTCTTGACGTCTAGTAGACAGCAATATATTATGTAATAGAACCAAAAACTACGTAACACTACTGAGATAATCACAAATACCCAAGTGCCTTAAACCGGGTCTTGAACCAAGAGCATTTCGTATCATAGGCTAGCTTGCAAACAACTCCATTATGGCGGTGGTAATCGGATCATCAATCTTGGATAGAATCAGTCTAATATTTCCGTAGATACGGTTTACAAACCTGAAATATTTATAGTGCCGTCGTTTTGAAAACAAGTGTATGAGCCACTTGAATCATGCAAGCTTACATAGTCTACTGTCGTACTATGTGTGTGAAGAATTTTATTCCAAAGATATGACATATAACATGATTTCCCATTTGACGCTACTGAATGAAAAGTTCTAAAAATAAGTCTCTGTATACGATACTTCTGGTATATACTCTCACAATAAAAGGTTTGTTTGAAATTGGTTAGATTGTTTGATAGGTATGAATAACGTATGAATTATTTGTATGGCTGCCATTCTGAAAGTAAGTGTCTGACCCACATCAAAATAACGTTATTTAAATAGCGTTCCGTAGTACTACTTATGTGCAAAATTTGTGCATATTAGTTTAACGGTTCTGTTAATATCGCATAAATTCTGCGTTTACTTGTGGCACTATCTTACAAAAATGCTAGCAAAAATACAAAAATACTATCATCATAAAATAATAGGGCGAAATTTTGTTGAATTCTGTGATAGATATAGCCTACTAATCTAAATAAATTACATAAACGCAATTAAGAAATGTCCTCCATGAACAAAACATGTACGTTTACGTGGCCGACCGTAGCACTACTTGCGTTTAAAATTTGGCTGGGATCCATTGGTTAGTCCCCGAGATATGGCATTAAACACATTTGTTTTTCTTGTGGTGATCTTCATGTCAGGCAAAAGTTTATAAGATATTGTAAACTAACAAAAAAATATTGTCATGGCTGTTATTTTGGAAATATATGACTACCCCTTTAAGGGATAAAAATGTTAATGCGCTGCGATAGTATAGCTTGTCACCTGGATTTGGTGAGTATCAGTTATTTGTTTACAGAGAGAGGGAATAACAGCGTCAACTTTCATGTCATGCAGTCTTCCAAAAGTGTGGACCAAACATTATGTATTTTCTCATTTTAAGCTTGCATAGGTACTGCCTGTATGCGATGTTAATTAGGAACTGTTTACATGGTATCTTGAATACAGCATACTACTCTACAAAGTTCATATGACCGTGATTATGAAAATAAAAGTCCTTGCCTTTTAAAAGCCATCATATTCACTGGCCTACTATAGAACTATATGTTTGCCAAACTACGCAGAAATCTGATAATTGTTTCGCGAAAGAACACACTAAAATTTTATTTCTTCATGTGGCTCTATCGTGTAAAATGGCGAACAAAAGAAGCTCTCTGTAGACACATTTTATAGTTGTAATAGATACTGCCCAGCATACAAAGTGAAGTTTAAATCGGTTTTGCGTGATTTCGTATAAATAGCATATTAAGCTAAAATAATTATATCGTCGCATTTTTGAAAAAAAAAGTGTGAATTAAGGAAAATGTGTAAACTGATATAACATACCGTATTATAAATAGTACTCCTAATTCTGTAAGAATCAATTCATTGTTTCCCGAGATATTATAGGAAAACTTAAGCTTTCATGTTTCTCTTTCTTAAAAAATGGCGTACAAAAGGGCCTCTGAGTAGACACATTTCATGATTGTAAGAGGTACTGTAAGTAAACATAGTTAAGTGGAAATTAGTTACATGGTTTTGTAGATTTATCATACTAAGCTAGTAGCATATTTATTTACATATTGTATAATTTATGACGTACCAAACAGGGCAGGGTGATAGAGGACCCCAGTACACATAAATATATTCCAAATATGTGTAATGCAAAAAGTGATAGTTTAGAAGCCATGAAATGTTGACTGATTTCAGAGTTAATTATTTCTATTAGTGTGTATTTAGAAAATAAAGAGCAATAAGAGCATATTAAGCCCAGTCAGAGTAAGTTACGCCCAATTAGCGTAAATTGTGGTAAATTATTCCTAATTAAGGCTATTAGCCAAACTGGGGTTGATTATAAAAACCAGAGTAAATGTTGCCCAAATATAGTAGAGTATGCCCTCTATGCGCAAAATTAGGTAAAGTATGCCCAATCGGAGTAAATTAGATCCAATGATTGTAAATTGGGGTAAATTAGACACAATCGGAACAAATTACGGCAAAATAGTAAAATATTTTGAGCAAATTACACCCAATTAGCATGCATTGGAGTAAATTATGCCTATATAGAATAAATTGTGCCTAATTTATTTAAATTTGGGACAATTATGCTCGATTGGAATAACTTACACCCAATTAGCGTAAAGTGGGATAAATTACACCCAATTGGAGTGCATTATGTCAAATTCGTGGAAACTGGTGTAATTGTTTGTTGTAATTCACTGCGATTGAGTGTTATTTACCCATATTTACGCTAATTTGTAGTACTTTAATTTAAATCAGGCTCATAGAATGTAATTAACTCTATTTTGGCGTAATCTAACTAAATTTATGTTAATTCGACATTTACGCCGATTGGGAGTAAATTACTCCGATTATGCGTTATTTATTCTGTTGGATAGTAATTTGATTATATTTACGCTTATTGGACGTAGTTTACTCCGATTGGGTATATATTACCCCATTTAGGCACATTAGCCGTAATTTACTCTAGTTCAGCGTAATTTCCCCCATATAGTAATAATTTTACCCCAATCTATGCTACTTGAGCACATTATACTCACATTGGACATAAGTAAACCCAATCTACGCTAATTGGTTTTAATGTACCCGAATGGGTGTGATATACCCCGATTGCGTGTACTTTATTCCCATTGGTCGTTATTTTCCTAATATACGCTAATATACAGTATATATATATTTATTTATTTATACGCGCGTTTGGCCCTCTAAGGAACACGTAGAACCATTAATTAGCATTGGCCTTCTTCTTATCTTCCCAAAACTTCCTCATTCTTTCACTCTGGGTCTGACGTCTCCCTTATGTCCATACATTTCTGAGTTACAGATTTCTTGCCGTCGGGATTTTGGGTCCGAACTTATGTGAGGCGATTTTCTGTCTATATCTAGTCCATGTAGGTGTCAGTGGGTCTATATTGACTTCTGCAAGACCATTTTGGGTTTCTACCAGCCAGCGTGCTTTGGTTTGTCAGGGTCCGTTGATGATGAGGAAGATTTTCTTGGTCAGACGTGAGTCGTCCATACGTGCTATATGTCCGTAGAATTTCATGCGTCTTTTCCGTGCAACTGAAGTGAATCGTTCGGACAGTGAATACAGTTCGTCCGAGCTTATGCGCATCCAGATACCATCTTGGAACTTGAGTCCGAATATTTTCCTGAGTATCTGTAGTTCCATTTTCTCAATGTCTTTGACGTTAATGGTTAATGACGATGTCTCAGCAACGTATAGTTCTTCTGGAAGAACGACGGTGTGGTAGTGACGGAGTTTGACTTTGGTGGAAAGTGATTTCTTGTTGTAGGTATTCCAGATAATTGTATAGGCTTTACGTAGAATTTCTGCACGGGTTCTGTGGGCCATTCTCTCATTGCCAGTATTCCCGATAATTTCACCTAAGTACTTTAAGTGTTTAACTTGTGTGATTGTGCCATATTTGGTCACAAATAACCTCCGGTTTGTACTTTTGGAGTCCATGTATTGCGTTTTCTCGTAAGAGATTTGGAAGCCGGTTTTGATTGCGATCTCGTCAAGTTTCTCGATAGCGTGTCTGGCTTCCTCAGAAGTCCGGTTAATTATCGCTAGGTCATCAGTGAAGGCAAGACATTTAAAATACGCGTATTATAAACAATTTACTTTTGCATCAATTAAATTGATATAGCTACTAAACTATAACACTTTTTGCATTACACATATAGGGGTTTAATTTACGCTTATTGGTGTCCTTTATTACCCAGCGCTGTTTAGTCCATCATCAATAATACATCCTCTATACATCTGAAACCATGAAACCAATTACAAATTAACGTTGTATGTTGAAAGTATATTACAACACTCATATTTGTCTACACAGAGCCTCTTTTGTCAACCATTTTTTTGTATATCCACCACATGAAAATTACATTTTTTATGTTATACGTGAGAAATAATACACAATTTCCTACTAACTTCGGCAACCAATTATTACTACCGTAGACCATGTAAAACAATATGTTTTAAATGGATAAGATATTTATTCTCAAAATAGCAGCCATATAAAGCTTTTAGATTCGTACACTCTAGGCCTATGTATGTAACAATGTAACAAATTTCCACTTAATTAATTTGTTACACTACGATCATCGGATTTATTTCAATTATCAAATGTGTCTATACAGAGCCTACTTTCTCCACCATTTTGTAAGGTAGCGTTACATTATAAAATATATTTGTGTCACATCTCAGGAAGAAATCAGCACATCCTCATCAAATTCAGGCGACGAGATATAATTTGGCTGTACTTGGAAATTTGTTTGTCTTGAGGGGATTGTTGCGTATTTTCAATGTAACAGCAGTGTAAGTATTTTTGGTTAGTGGGCCATATATCGAAATAATATACAAACTTAATCTGCTGGTGGTAAATATGGCAAACATCAACTCTACTAGTTAAAATTCATTTTGTCCACCACTTGTGAAGATAGCCCCACATGTGAAAATGAGGCTTTTATGCCAAATTTCGGGGGCCAATCAACCGATTCCCATTAAATTTTGCACAGAACTATTGCTATTCAAGGGCATGTAAACTTATACGATTTAAGTGACTCATATAATTGATTTTCGAAATAACTGCCTTGTAACTAATTCACGTTATTAAACGCTAGACTTATTAAAACAAAAGTTGATGTTCCTAATCATATCTCCGTAATACAGTTGGTTTTATTCCATCTTACGGTACGAGAGGTGTTAAGTTATATCCTCGGGTAAAGCTCTTTTTTTTAATCGTCCTACAATTATTGCTTATGTTTCTAGCTCTAGCTTTTATATATCTGCCAACAAGACGTCAATACCTACATATAACATACGNGAGGTGTTAAGTTATATCCTCGGGTAAAGCTCTTTTTTTTAATCGTCCCGCAATTATTGCTTATGTTTCTAGCTCTAGCTTTTATATATCTGCCAACAAGACGTCAATACCTACATATAACATACGCTTTTAAGAACATCATCAAAACTTTTTGCATTCATGAAAAGGAAAGTAGGCTGACTAGTTATAGAGATAACTTCTTGTTTAACTATGCGGCAATTTGCGAGTATTAATCTAGTTTATCGAGACTGTAATTGATCGTTATGTAAATACAGCAAATTTCTTCTTGTAATTATAAAATATTTTGTAGGAGGTTTTTAATATATTTTGTAAAATTTCGAAGAGGTAAGTTCGTGTATTACGAACAAAGCTTTTCGCCCATTATAGGAACAGCATATCTAGCTAACTTCCTATCAAGTTTACGTACACTTAACTAGACAATGAAACAAAATTTTGGGAAACTGCTTTCGAATTTAGTGCAAATCAGATGCGGTCGGTTGAATAAGTTGTATATAAGAATCAACTGTCATAATTCCTGCATCAACAGTGAAGCTTTAATTTGACCAATAACATTTTTTTAAGGACAATAAAGTCATATTCGTGTGTGGGGGAAAAGCGGCAAAACTGTGTCGTAATTCAGCAGAACCCGCGTTCACTTTCCAATTCACACATTCTAATTTTGGTTTCCCGATGTTAAATTTTCTTAAAACATGTTTTCATCCTAAGCGAGCATTTTAGATGCTCGAGGTGCAGATACATATTGCAAACGATGTGTTCTCAGTGATTTCAATATTCGAAAAATAAACGAAATTTTTGGGCTTTCCGAAGAACGGAGACCAATAATTCTGTCTCCTAGGTAAGCATTTCAAAACCCAACAGTTTTTAATAAATAGTGACCAAAAGCTGTGAATAACCAACTATTATATTTACGTTTGTAACACTCCTTTAAAGATATCATTTTCGTATTACTTTCATATATGCAGTCCAGGGAACTGTTTTATTGTATGTTATGTTGCAATCTGAAGTTATGGGTACATGATTCGTATTTTGTAAGATATTTTCTCCTGGCGTCTGTCCAATTAAGGTACGGTAACTTCCTTTGAGTAATTTCAGCTTTGTGGGGTGATTGTCAGAAGAAAAGGGATTTTGAAAACAGGTGACCACTAAGCGAGAGTTTGCCGTGTGAGGAAACACTATATAACACTTTTTCCCACATATCGCTTTGTCTTTGCAACCCCATCACACTTTTAAATATAGTAGCAGTGGGGCGATATGTCGTGAGGCTCCACACGCCTACCTTTCAAATAAATTCTTCAATACCAAATCCTTTTTTAATTTCACCATCCAATTTTATTTGAGGGAAAGGGCGTTATTTCGTAGTAATAACAGATGGTTGTTTTTTTTAACCAATATCTAAAAATTATGTGAAAACTACAAACAAAACTCTTTCTTCTCAAAAATGTACAGGGTCCATTTTTTAAAAAAAATTCCAGTAACCACGGCGTATTTTAGAAATAAGACCCTAAGGTATTGGAGTGGAATGGAGAGATTTTGGTGGCTCTTAACATGGAGGTATTGAGAGCCGACGAGGGTGAAATGAGGTAAGTATGGAGCAGCGCCGGAATACAGGGGCAGGGGAAACTGGAGAACCCCAAGAAAACCCACCGACCAGTGCCATCGTCCGGCACAATTTTCACATGCAAAAATTTCCATGAATCGGGCCCGGTTCACCTAAATGGGAGGCGGGTAGTCTAGCCACTGAACTACCACTGCCCCCTTAAAGAATTGAACGAAATTTAGTAAACTATTAGAGTACACGATTTCATAGGCAAAAATACTTGAGAAGCAAAATTGTACTTTTCTTAAGTGAAATACTGTAATTATTCAGAAAACAAGGGAAAAGCACGAAGTCTTTAAGATTCGGGGAGTGACAAGTATCATCCAAAATATCAGTCAGACTACAAAGTTCCCACTGTGGAAGGTGGGTGACTCAGTCGAGGTTGTGTTTGCTGTGCTTGCAGACGACGTGTTCCTAGGGAGGTTCCTGTACTGCTGCAAGAACAGTCTCACGCGATGCAAGGAGTTCCTGGACATGTATTACACCGTGAGGGGCGCTATGCCGGAGTTCTTCAGCAACAGGGACCCCACAGCTGACGACATCCGGAGAAACGTCACTGTCATGTCTGTACACTTACCAAGAATTTCTCGAGTTATATTTATTTTTCTAATTAAAGAACACACAAAGAGCCCAATATTATCATTCAAATTATATAATTTGTTCGCTATAACATTTCAAATAAGTAATATAACGTAATGTATAAATAGTTTTAAAATATGCTCAATATATGAAATTCAGATTTAATACCACCTAAGTTATATTTAGGTAACTGTTTACCACGGGTAGTAATTTTGGAGTTGTCTTGGGAACCATAGAGTTAGCAGTTGTGCGATATATTTTTTAATAACGATGACAGAACTATCTTGTAAGTGGAGAACTAGTTCAAAATAATGGTGTGGAAAATTTAGTTGAGTAGGGATATTTTGGCGGCTATTAACAACGAGGTTTCGGGAGCCAAAGACGGTTATTGAGGTGAGAATAAAGCAGCGCCGAAATGTAATGGTGGGAGAAACGTGAGATCCCCGAGAAAAACCTCCGACCAGTGGCATCGTCCGGCACGATTCCCACTTGCGAAAATCCGGGAGTGATCCGACCGGGGATTGAACCCAGTTCGCCTTGGTGGGAGGAGAGCAGCCTAACCGTTCAGCCACCGCGGCCCCAATGGTGTGTAAAGAGATTATCTTTGTCTAGATATTAATCCGATCTTCACTTGGGTGGCATCGTGCCTGAAAAACTGCGAAAATCACATACTATATATAGAATATGCATGCTTGTAATTTTACTGGAATTTACATTGACGGCAAGCTTGTTATATCACCCGGTATTCAATCTTTATTAAAATCACATTACAAATGACTTGTCACATATTTCCTAATGGCAAGCAAGCAGATGGCTTCAATAATGCTTTATTTTAGCATAGGGAGATTTTTATGAAGCAATTTTACAAATCAAGATTTATTTAAGCTTCAAGAGTGGAGCCTAGTTAGCTTGATTCAAGTATGATTCAAGCTTCATGGCTTGCATAGCAAGCTTGTTACAAGTTTGCAGGCTGGTTATGACAAGCATGGTTCAAGCTTGAGTCAAAAAATTTATGTTATGGGAGAAATAATACAATGAGGAAAAGTAAAAATATTATAATGAAACGTCGAAAGCGAATGTCCCAACGTAACCACTTATAAAATATGTTTGTATATTATTTACTGTGAAAACTTTTTCGTATGTGAAAATGATATCAATCTAAATGTTTTGTCTCTATCCGTGTGTACAATATTAATGCCCGTATACCGTACGGTTTTCTTCTTAGTATTAAAATAAAAACGTATTAGAGTTTTCCTAGTGCGATAATTTTGCTTTCGTACTGCACGCACTATTTAGTCACCAATAATTTCATAGTGATAATTAATAATAATATACACCTATTAACGTGAAAACAGCGACGTTTTCGTATCAGAATATAAAGCTTGCTTCTTTAAAAAAAAAAAAAAAAAAAAAGGCAACCTTCATCAAGAACTTCACCACTAAGAACCCAACATTTTTTTCGTATATTAATTGTTCAATCTTGTTATCTTTCATACAAGAATAATAATACTGCTCATNAAAAAAAAAAAAAAAAAAAAAAGCCAACCTTCATCAAGAACTTCACCACTAAGAACCCAACATTTTTTTCGTATATTAATTGTTAAATCTTGTTATCTTTCATACAAGAATAATAATACTGCTCATCGATCGCCATTACACACACACATGTACACTGAAGAGCCATAAAAACTGGTACACCTTCCTAATATCGTGTAGGGCCCCCTGAGCAAGCAGAAGTGCTGCAAAACGACGTGGCATGGACTCNACTGGTACACCTTCCTAATATCGTGTAGGGCCCCCTGAGCAAGCAGAAGTGCTGCAAAACGACGTGGCATGGACTCGACTAATGTCTGAAGGTATCCAGGAGGCAATTCACAGTCCACAAATCCAATCTGCACCAATTTGAGAAAAGGTTGCACGTCTGTCACGTTTAATTATTCTCGTCAGTCGTCGTTTGTCCCTTTCTTTCGCGTTCTANAACTGGTACACCTTCCTAATATCGTGTAGGGCCCCCTGAGCAAGCAGAAGTGCTGCAAAACGACGTGGCATGGACTCAACTAATGTCTGAAGGTATCCAGGAGGCAATTCACAGTCCACAAATCCAATCTGCACCAATGTGAGAAAAGGTTGCACGTCTGTCACGTTTAATTATTCTCGTCAGTCGTCGTTTGTCCCTTTCTTTCGCGTTCTATTTCCGGCCGCAGCGATGTCGAAGATGTGATGTTTTGCCGGATTTCCGATATTCACGGTACACTCGTGAAATGGTCGTACGTGAACATCCAAATGTTATCGCTACCTCGGAGATACTATGTCCTATCTCTCGTGCGCCGACCATAACACAACGTTCAAACTCACTCAAATATTGATAACCTGCCATTGTAGCAGCAGTAACCGATCTAGCTGCCGTCCGCATCGCGTTACTCTGATTGGTTCTATACCTCTGTTATTTGCATACGCACGCCTATACCAGTTTGTTTGGCTCTTCAGTGTATATATGCATATGTATATATATTTTTTTATTAATTTATTTATTTATGATATAAGTCTAATGAGAGTTTCTGTGTATCTGCAAATGCTATAAGCAGCAAATTGTCTAAAATATCTTACAATTTGTTTAGCATTACTGTACAATGACAAGTGGATTAGCTGACAACGTGTTGATAATAAATACAGCCTCCACTTAACGCACCAGATGATGGCGAAAGGATACATAAACGAAAAGTAAACATTGGCGCTACTTTCGTCGAACTGTCAGAATCTCGCCAACTTACATGTAACAGACCATATACATAGGGCATTGCGGAAACATGCAAAAGTCTCTTGCTCAATTACTACATTACCAGTCCCCTCTCTTGATGACTGATTAATACACGATGCCATAATCTGGAAATTATTCACTGCCTCGGCTGTTTTCAGGGTATAAGAATGCTACTCAGATTTTTTTGAAATTTATGTATTTATGACTAAGCCAAGCCTATCATACTAATAGCAACCACATGCACGAATATGTTATAAACATGGTATGGATCAGCATCTAACAACACTTTTATAAGCTGAACAGGGATTAATTTAAATGCCAATACTGCTAGGCCCTGGAGACCTGGAATGTACGAGGGTGATAAACCGCCTTAACTTTCGTGACATGCTTGACCATCAATCCGTCAAACGTCCAATCATTTCATCGATATGTGGATCAATCCATTATTCTTCCAATATTTCCATAAATCTGTCACAATCCGCAACCAATCCGCAACCAATCCTCACCAATCCTCAGAAATCTTTCTATCAATCTTTCGCAATCTTTCCATCAATCTTTTGCAATATTTCCATCAATCTTTCGCAATTTTCTATCAATATTTTAATCTTTCCATTAGTATTTCGCAGTCTTTCCATCAATATTTTACCATTCTTCGATCAATCCTAATCCTTAGACCAATCCGTATTAATCGATCAATCGCAATATTTCAATTAATCCCAATATTTCGATCAATCCCAATACTCCAATCAAACCCAATCTTTCGGTCATTCATTCTATCAATCCTTCGGTTGGTCCTACATCCATAAGTATAGAAATTACATTCGTTCGCCAATTGTCTCCAAATTTGTACATGTCCACAGAATTAATGTCTTATAAGCAGTCAACTATCGATGCATTTTCATACTAATGTCTTTGTTATCATTCCAAATGTGAATCTTTCCGTTAATAGTCCACTTTAAAATTGTGAGAGATTATAGCGTATGACACACAAAAATAAAAGGAAAACCAATTATTATAAAAGAATTTATTATTACTTTGTGATTACGATTTCAGAAGAAAGCAGTTCATCACATTATGATATATATCCTCGATCCTTCCGTTTTCTAATCATTGACGATAACTCGTTAATGTGCGTGAGAGATCCCCGAGTTTTTCAGGTCAATCAAATATCTGTGTCTATCGACAAGTTCATTTGTGTCTTCGGGAAGTAGGTAGCCATTACTCTCTGCGTCTTTCGCCATCGTCACGTCCCTCGTTGCAGCAAATGTGGTAGAAGGGTCTACCAGTGTATCGAGAAAACCGTAATCATAGTCTTCAGCTCCATCAATGTCTTCATGTTCATTTTCATCAATGCAGTCTTTATGATTGTCTTCACCTTCTGTTTTTTATTCTACAGCTAATTTTATTTTCTTTGTAGCAGGAGTTTTATTTTCATCGGTATTTAGAGCCGACGACCATTTATTTTGATGTTAGTCGACTTCATGAAAAATTTTCCAAGTCACATTCCACACAAACCGACTCTGCTGCACTCATTCCGTCTTTAACATTAACTATCTCACTATAATCGCTTCTCGAATCGGTACCCCTCGATGCAGCAAGAGGTATTGCCAGCAACATTTGCTGTCTCCCAGTAGACGATTCGTTACAGTTCATGATGTGGTTCTTCAATGTACCAACATACATAAACTGTGTGTGGCCGTTAACATTATTCTTCCTCATGCGAAAAGGATTCTTCGTACAAGTGATTCTGTCATGTTGACAGGCATTTCTGCATAATTAGGAAAATTTCAATTAAGACCTTCCACTACTCTCGTGCCTGCAATTGCCTCGCAGTATTCCCGAAGTTCTTCAAACTGTGCATAAATTGCATGGATTTTGCAACAGTTTGGAAGTGGGATATGCAGCAGTTGTGTATCTTAGGTCAGTGTATCTAGACGGGCGTGTTAAAGCTGCTAATAGGAAAATCTCGGGTGGCACCAGTGAAACAGCTCTCTATCTCCCGACTGGAACTGTGTGCTGCTGTTATTGTGGCGAGTTTGTTGGACTTTTTCAAATCGGTCTACAATAACACACTCCCATTAAGTAGAATGTTTGCACGGTCAGACTTCACTGTGGTGTTGCACTGGGTTGCAACATCGCCTCATAGATGGAAAACCTTTGTGGCGAACTGTAAGAGTCAGATACTAGAGTTGATTCCTGTAAATTGTTTGAGACATGTAGTTTCAGAAGAAAACCCTGCACACCATGACTCCCATAGTTTGTTGTCCTCTCAGCTAATCAGTCATACTCTTTGATGGTCTGGGCCTCATTGGCTAACATAGTTGTGTTTCCAACCACAAGATACTCCAAGCATTGGTCAGTGTGAGAATGAGTGTCTCACCTGCGAAGAAAAATCTGGCATGGTGAGTTTTAAAACAACGATTTCCTGGGACAGGCTGCTTATTACTAAAACCTTAGGGAGGCTGCGTGGAAGTTATTTCTTATTATCTTCGGTTTGTGCACAATTGTCGATGGCCCAGAGAGCAGAGAATGGAAGGATCCTTGGCATTAGAGGAGCATAAGAGGAGTCCTAACATCTATCTCCAATATACTTAGTCATCGTTTACAGCAGATATACCAGCAGTGGAAAGGGGGCAATTGTGGTCAACATCAATTAGGTGCTTGAACCCTTTTTTGGATCGTGCAGTACTTCTCAGGGTGGGTGGAAAGCTGTCTCATGCGGACCATCCATACCATGTGCAGCATCTGATACTTCTACCTATGTGACACCCTTTTACTGCATTGATTATTTATAAATCATTATCATTACCTTCATCTTCATCCAGGTCCTCGTGCTTTGCAGGCCATACTCAGTCTACATTTCTGGATCTTGTCAGCTTGGTCAGTAATTATGCAGGTTTTGCAACAGTGTGTTAAGTGCTTCACACCAAGCACATTCCTCCTCTTTATCCAGAAATAAGTGAACTCCCTGCTCATCGGGTACAGCAAGTTAGAGCATTTCAGAACACTGGAGTTGATTAGGGGGGTCCCTTTCGCATTACCAGTACTTCAGCACGAGGTTTCATGTCCACCAAAGCATTTGTTTGTGTGTATGGCCACTAAAGCCTTACATTTTGAGTTGGTGTCTGATTTGTCTACCCCTATGTTGTTGGCTGCATTTCAGCGCTTCATTTCAAGATGAGGAAGACCCAGTCATATG
Source organism: Clitarchus hookeri (assembly GCA_002778355.1). Lineage (NCBI taxonomy): Eukaryota > Metazoa > Arthropoda > Insecta > Phasmatodea > Phasmatidae > Clitarchus > Clitarchus hookeri. The sequence continues at coordinate 42,689 of NQII01005171.1, read as the reverse complement.
TACATTCACTGTGGGAGCAACTTTGTTGGGGCATCTAGATAATTGGCTGAATTGTACCAGTTTGTACATGCCACCACTCACAATGATAAGGTCCGCTCCATAATGTGCGAAGAGGGAATAGTGTGGCATTTAAATCCACCAGCTGCACCCCATTTTGGGGGCCTATGGGAAGTGGATATTAAATCTTTTAAGACCCATCTTGCCAAGGTCATTGGCCAGAAAATTTTGTCATATGAAGATATTGTACACTGTACTGATTCGTATACAAGATGTTTTGAACTCTCGCCCTTAGTGTGAGCTCAGCTGTCCCCTCTGAATTGAATGTACTCATACCAGCTCACTTTCACTTCTTACAGCCAATTCCAGCTCTGCCAGAGTCAAATATTACCCACCTGATTCACACTCGCTTCAATCGTTGGCAGCTAGTGCAACGAATAGTACAGGACTTTTGGAAGCGCTGGTGGAAGGAATATCTGTATACTCTTCAACAGCGTATCATGTGGGCAAAGTAAGACGTTCATCCTTATATTGGAGACATAGTGATAATCGGTTCTGATGGTTTTCCTCGAGTGGCGAGTGTGGAAACTGCTACCAGTGTCCTTCGATGACCATTAGTTAAGCTGTGGCAATTGACAATAAACACTGTTGACCAATATGCAACTTCTGATGTAAAGGCTTGACTACTGACGATGTAAAATTTCATTGTAGTGAATTATTTGTTTTCTACTTGACATATTGGTGCTATGTTTTGCTTTGTATTATGTATGGGTTAATATTGTATGTATTGTATATTTGTTACCTGATTCCAACAAGGTTGACGGTATGTTTAACATCGGGACTTTGGATTGTGCTTATGGTTGCTATTGTTTTTGTTTTGTTTTTGACGTCAGGCAGTTTGTTCGCCAAGACAGCGCGGGGGAAGAATAAAGTTGTTGTTCTCATCTGCACACATTTCATATAATAGAGGAATTAACGATCGTTTGAACATTAAACCTTCAGCATAGTAATTACTATAGTCCTCCGGAGGAATGCGTCATTTGCCAACGCAACGATATCTGCGATTTTTATCTGCAATATTGTCACTCCGATAAAGAAAACCACAAGGCGCATAAGACCCTACTGATCACTGAAAAGAGGATTACCATTTTTTATTTTAAATACATCAGTAGGTAACTTAAGGTTTTAATCGCATTATAGGTGTAGATATGAAAACATCAGTATTTAAGTGTAAATTTATAATAAATGTCCCTTTTTTTATTGTTGTTGTACCTGTCTTAAAGATTTTTTATGTAATGATGTTTAATTTTTAATATGAAGTAACATAAATGTGTATATAAAATAAATATATTATACAGTTATAGTTGTAAACTAAACGAACAATAAAACCGCTGGGCGGAGCTAACATACTAAAAGTTAACAGATATATTGCCGTTTTTAACAAAAGCTTTCGTTACTGAATATTTGAATTTTTTTTAATTACTCATTCGCAATATCTTGGTAATCACGCAAACTCCAGTAGACGTATACCTGCGACGCTGTTACACGTTACAGGCAGCTTAAATGAAATGTGATAAGCGAAGCAGGTATAACAAACCTGTTAACGTGTGTCCATTGTACGATATAACAGTCACAGATACTTCAATGATTATGTCACAGATATATCTTGTAACAAGAGAATTTTTGTGACAAAGTATCAGGCTGCGATTTATCGGCCATCTCATGACCACAAGATGAGGTAGACCAATTATTCTTCTTCTGCTCGTGTACCTTAAATTGACCTACCCCAAAGGAGCACAACGGTAAATGCCATATGGTCAACAGTAATGAACGAGTTGTTTTATATATAAAAAATTTTTAATGATAAGAACTTTGATATAAATAAAATCGTTTCAGCAATTTCAATTTAATCTAATTGCATTACAAATAGGTCAAATGAAGTATACATACATCCAAAGCACTTGTTTACTAATTAATGTTCTAACCTCAATTCCAATAAATGTTGTTTCTGCTAGACATGTTATCAGAAAAGCAGTTCAAGGTTGGGACATGGATATTGGTTGAACGCAGCCAGCGAGATCGGTCTACCTTATCTTCAGTCTATGCTCTATAGTCTAATCGTGGTTTCTTCACTTTTTTTTATCAAACCGTTGAAATATAGCCCCATGAATGATGTGATTGGTTGTTTCCTAAATATGTAATTTACCACAAGCGTTTTATACTTGTGTTAACATTAAAATACATTGTTTTGTATTAAATCGAACTTCTACTTATATGTTATATATAAATGATAATACTTCATTCAAGACTAATGTGAATAAAAACAGGGAGAATACAAGAGTGTTGGTAATTCCTAATAATAAATAGTTCTTATGTAAAATATTATTTCACTCAGTGCGCAAGAATGCGTTGCGCTATCCATTTGGTGTAATTTTCTAGACTCAGTTGGGCGTACTAATACTACAGGTTAGGAAGATTAATGTTACAGGTTTGGCAATCAAAAATTCTCGCCACTAGGAAAGCGCTAGTGTCGCGTGTATACCAGATTTTCTCTTCTTTCTACGTTAAAAAACAGGATGATAGTTATAATTAAAAAAATCAAATATAAAATAACTTCGTAACTAAGTAAAAACCTTTCCCGTTTATTATTTGCGTAGCTTAAAACTCCAACCAAAATTTATCTGTTGGAACACTGCGCACCTAGCGGCGGAAATATTCGCTGTATCAAACTCTCCCATAATAAATCACGTTTTGTTCCGAACCTGACTAGAATCATAGACGAAAGATGAGGTAGACCAATCTCCCTGGCTGCGCACAACTGATATGCGTTCCCCAACATTGAACTGCTTTTCTGCCAATACAACTTCAAAAATGACGTTGATTGGATTTTAAGTTAGAACATTGATTTGTAAAAAAATTGCTTTGAGATGTTTGTACACTTGCTACAAACAATATCGAATGCAGTTTGATTAAATTCAAATTGGTGAAAGCATTTAATTCATATAAAAGTGGTTCTCTTGTGAAAATTACATTGAAGAGCCAAAAACTGATATACCTGCCTAATATCGTGTAGGGCCCCCGCGAGCACGCAGAAGTGCCGCAAGATGACGTGGCATGGACTCGACTAATGTCTGAAAGTATGCAGGAGGCATTTCACACCATGAATCATGCAGCGCAGTCCACAAATCCAATCTGCGCCAATTTGAGAAAGGGTTGCATGTCTGTCACGTTTAATTATTCTCGCAAGTCGTCGTTTGGCCCGTTCTTTCACGTTATATTTCCGGTCGCAGCGATGTCGAAGATGTGATGTTTTACCGGATTCCCGATATTCACGGTACACTCGTGAAATGGTCGTATGTGAACATCCAAATGTTATCGCTACCTCGGAACACTATGTCCCATCTCTCGTGCGCCGACTCAAACACCACGTTCAAACTGACTTAAATCTTGATAACCTGCCATTGTAGCAGCAGTAAACGATCTAGCTGCCGTCCGCATCGTGGTACTCTGAATGGTTGCATACCTCTGTTATTTGCATACGCACGGCTATACCAGTTTTTTTTTTTTTTTGGCTCTTCAGTGTAAAATATAAACAAACACTTCCATCCAAGGTTGACCATTTGATTGGACAATTGTGTTACTTTGAGGTAGGACAATATTAGGTACATGCACCGAAGACGAATAAGCTGTGTACCTTATATTTAGTCTATGAGTAGATTATAAACCATAACTGTGACAAGCGAAGCATCACAAACCTGTGAACCAGTAATTGTGTGTGAATTGTACGATATTACAGTCACATAAACTTAAAAGACTTTGTCACATATATATCCTGTGACAAAGTAGCAGGGATTGTTGCAGGGCTTTCAGCCGGCTGCCGCGGCTGTCGCCGGAGGGTTACCGCGTGACGGTGATCAAGGTTCTGGACCCGGAGCCCAGCCACTTCGACCCAGAGGTCTTCCTGCGGCGCTGCCTCATGCTGATGGACGCGCACCTTCTGTTGGAGCGCTGGCTCGGCAACCTCTACGTCGTCGACCTGCAGGGCGCGCGCTGGGCCGGGGTGTCGCGGTTCCAGCCCCAGCAGCTCAGGAGGTTTCTGCTCTGCTTGCAGGCCAGTTACTATCATCCATTCACGGTTACTTCACGCTTTTCTGGGGCTGCGGTGGCTGAGCGGTTGGCTTTTTTTTTTTCGCAGCCAGCTACAAGCTAGATATGCAATCTTTTCTTTTCACTCCCGTGCCTATGCTCTTTCTGGATAATGCAGGGGTGTAAGTATTTCCTTTAGCATGTCATTGTGTTTTCTATATTGAAACTTTCCTTCCTTTGGCTTTCTCTTGCCACGTAAGTGGGACTTTTTGTTCTTTATTATTAAACGTACCATGACCCTTTGATTGATTATTGTTGTATATGATTACAAACTATAATTTATTCTACTGCCAAGCTGCTCGGAGCGTGAGTTCATGCGGTTGATCCTGCCATTCACCCTGACTCTCCCAGCAACCTGGGGGTTATTCTCTTTATTCTAATGTATATAATTTTATTCTACTTTTCTACGCCATTGAATAGCGGCTCTAAAATAAAATTAACTATATCCATTACTTCGTTAGGCAGCAGCCGGGAAGGGGGCCTTTGGACCCCTTTTCAATCCCCCTCCTCCCACAGTTACCATTATTGAGTCTGGATTCTCGTCATTTAATTCTCCTGTTCGTTGTTCCATTGCCAAGTCCGTATATTTTCACTCTCTATTATCCTGATTCCTTGCTTGGGTCATTGTTGCTCCGTTGTTCAATTTCCTTGTATGTTGCCAGATTTGCATCATGTCTTCAAACTTTTTCAGAGTGAGGAGCGAGGAACCCCAAATTCATCAGTTGCCTTTTGACAAATCCTTTGAATTTTCTACATATTTGCATTGGGATTACCCAGACTGTGTAGTGGGTCCGCTCCCACTACAAAATTTATATATCGGTTTTACGTTTATTTCCTTTTGTTGAGCAGGTCCACTCCCAGTATCCAAGTTTTTATTTTGGTTTTCTTTGTAAGTATTAAGGTGTGGTATCATTTTTAGGGAGAACTGTCTTCCATTTTTGTGGATTATTTTGTATCGACTGATAAAATTCTTCTAATGTAATAGAGATTTCCTTTACATATTCCTCCATTATTTTTGCCTTTCGTTTGTTGGACATTATATCATGTATGTCATATTTATTTTATTCTGTATGAAGTCTTCTACAGTATTTAATTCTTAAGTCCTCGATCTTAGGACAATAATGCAGTACATGTAACATTTTATCTTCAGTGTTGAATACCCTACAGACAGGGGAGTCTGCCACACTAAATCAGTATAGATATGCTTTATAATATCTATGGCCTGATAATATCTGTGACAGATCATAATCAGTCATGATCCAGTTATGACAGAATCTATCCCTTATGTCAGGGAATATTGTGTATTTTTTTCTCCCCTTCTCCGAGGCATTTCATCTCTTCTGCCAGAGGTCCAGCGTCTCTCTTCTGACTGCATTCTTCCTCGCCGCAGGTGAAGATCTTCCATCAGTATAATTTATAAAGCTTCCGCATTATGTTACTAACAGATCGAGGGGGATCATCCCAGCCACCACTTGCCATGCTTTAATAGATGTTGTCCTGTATGCTTTTGTAATCGCAAGCAATGCAGCTTTCTGCATCTTCAGTAGAAGTCTCTGTGTATGCACTAATCTTATTTCGTCCCTTAAATTTTATCATTAGCAATCTTTGAAGTCTCCTTTCATTAGCATTGCACTGGTTTTCTCAGCAGAGAATTCCAACTTGACTATCTTTCCCAATCTGTCGAACTTTTGTAATGTTTCTTCTGTTTTGTGTTCTCATTCAGCTCGGTTCCATGCTGGAATTATCACAACAGCATCGTCGGCGTAGGTCAATAACTTCACTTTCTTCTGTCAGCTGAAAATGCAGTAGTGAATCAAAGAGAACGTTTTAAAAAACATGTCCTAGAGCCGATCACTGGGGACATCCTTTGGGCATTGTATTCCATACCCATATGTTGTTCACATTGTACTGACTTATTCTGTTCGCAAAGTAATTTATTAATACAGCATACTTGTTAGCTGGGCGGTCCTCTCTCAACTGCCAAAGCACTCCTGGCCATCGTGTATTATCGAAGTATCCACTTACATCATGGAAAAGTCCCGAGACATAAGATAGTCGACAGGATTTTACCTTCAGAACCAAATCAAGCACAGCTCTTTCTGTGCATCTGCCTTTCCGAAAACCATATTGTTGCTTATGAAGTCTTTCAGTTACTTTTGGAAACCCTAGTAATTTTTGGTTTACTAACTTTTCCAAAAATTTTCCGAGCACTGGCAATAATGTAAGGAGTATGTATGATTTTGGCTTTGTTAGGTTTTTATTTCCCACTTCATACAAAATCTATAGCAATCCATTTTTCCAGATATTGGGGAGCATCCATTATGTAGACAATCGTTCATCAGCGCAAGTAGGTCCTTTTGTATCCTGGGGCAGACTCTCTTATCTAATTCAGCAGTTATCCCATCATGTCCTGGTGCCTTCTAAATTGTTCAACTCCTTCATTATTATGGTATGTTCTTCTAAATAAAAATATGCAGTATTCGGAGTGTCTGGAAACTGTGTCATTTTTTCTCTCTTAGTGCGATGTAATTCTTCTTCAACTTCTTCGTTGTCTTCTGGCAAGAGAGCGTGTATGAGTTCTTCTGCATTTTCCTGCTGACTGATCATCACTCTTCCCTGGATCATTAAGCTCCTTATTGCCTGGTTACACTTAACTTTATTTGCGAGTATTTCATACACTAATCCCCATGGATCTTCACTCCCTTTCTCGGTCACAAATTTTATCCAAGATTATCTGCATATGTCCTCTCCTAATTTCTGTACTGTGTTGAGTCTCATCTGTGCTTCTTTTCAGGTTTTTTCTTATCTTCCTCACTTTTCTTCTCACCTCATCTAGTTCTTGATCCCACAATCTGTCTAGTAGGATACCAGGGTTCGAAGTTCGTAGTGTTCTGTTAAATGTGTCTCGGATAAGTTTCGTTAGCTCAAATGCTCTTTGGTGCAGATCTTCCATGTATACTACTTGGTACCTCTGGAAAATATCCATTAGTACAGCATCGAATCTCTTCCAATCTGCACCCCTATTAATGTATATTGTTCGCGGCACTTCACCACCTTATTTGGGGCTAGGTGTATAGTTAATCTCGTATATAATAAACCGATGATAACTTGATGTTTCCTCAGTTACTGTCTTATTCGTAACCAGTCTGGCTGTCTTTCTTGATGTCAGATTCACGTCCAGCAAAGAGTCTGTATTGTGCGCAGAAGAAAAATTTGGGGAGGGATCCAGGTTCATTGGCGACATGGAGGTCGTTCGCCAATAAATAGCGACCGATCGATATGCCTCGATCGCCTGTGACAGGTGAATTCCACTGGTTAGATTCGGCATTAACATTAGCACTGATTATCAAGCGTTCCCTACCCAGTACTCGAATCCATTAATCCTATTTCTCAAGATGAACTTGAAGATCATCCGAGTACTGGAAATAGGAGCTGGTCAAAAATGTACTAGTTGCTCCCAATTCTAAATGAACACAGACTTGATGACTGTTGGACAAATTGTCCATTTTAATTATCTCAAAATTATTTCTCATCCAGGTAGCTGACATTGGGTAATTACCAAATGTGATGGCCGTTCCTGGGAATCCAATCACTTCTCCACTTCTTGCATTAGTACAATGTCGACATTTCTTTCATTAGCAATGATCATTACTTCAGATATTGCAACTGCAGATCTTAGCAGGTTAATTTGTCCCACATAAATATTCATTGGAAAAGTCATTGCGCTCCATTGTCAGTCCCTTCCAGTTCCATTGAGAATGCTTTCTCGTATTGTGGGCATTTCTTAGAATCGGCTCGAGGATTGTACTCCATTTTGTCTCGAAGGCAATTTGCACACACAGGGTTTTCTTTATTGCTGTTACATTTATATTTATCATTGTATTTGTGCCCTTCCATTCCACATGTAGAACATATATCCATACTTTTTTTAATGTTTGCGCTGGCACTTACACAGGATACCAATGTGCAAATATACAGGTGGCAGTAGTATCGCATACAAAATGTTTAAATGGGCAGTGCATTGGATGGGCTTTCATTTGTAGTCGAGTCATTCATGTGAAAAGTTTCTGACGTGATTATGGCCGCACGACGGGAATTAACAGACTTTGAACGCGGAATGGTAGTTGGAGCTAGATGCATGGGACATTCCATTTCGGAAATGGTTAAGGAATTCAACATTCCGAGATCCACAGTGTCAAGAGTGTGCCGAAAATTCCTAACTTCAGGCAAAACCTCCCACCATGGACAACGCAGTGGCCGACCGCCTGCACTTAATGACTGAGACAAACCACTTGTGCGCAGAATGGTCAGTATTAACAGACAAGCAACACTGCATGAAATAACCGCAGGAATCAATGTGGGACGTACGACGGACGTGTTCGTTAGGACAGTGCGGCGAACTTTGGCTGTACTGGGCTATGCCAGCAGAAGACCGACTCGAGTGCCTTTAATAACAGCACGACATCGCCTGCATTGCCTCTCCTAGGCTCGTGACCATATCGGTTGAACTGTAGACGACTGGAAAACTATGGCTTTGTCATATGAGTCCCGATTTCAGTTGGTAAGAGCTGATGGTAGGGTTCGAGAGTGGCGCAGACCCCACGAATCCATGGACCCAAGTTGTCAACAAGGAACTGTGCAAGCTGGTGGTGGCTCCATAATGGTGTGGGCTTTTTTTACATGGAATGGACTGGGTCCTCTTATCCAACTGAACTGATCATTGACTGGAAAGGGTTATGTTCAGATACTTGGAGACCACTTGCAGTCATTCATTGAATTCCTGTACCCAATGAACGACGGAATTTATATGGATGACAATGTGCCATGTCACCGGGCCACAACTGTTCGCGATTGGTTTGAAGAACATTCTGGACAATTCCNATGACAATGTGCCATGTCACCGGGCCACAACTGTTCGCGATTGGTTTGAAGAACATTCTGGACAATTCCAGAGAATTATTTGGCCACCAAGATCATGTGGCATGAATCCCATCGAATATTTATGGAACATAAAAGAGAAGTCAGTTCGTGCACAAACTCCTGCATCGGGAACACTTTCGCAATTATGGACGTTTATAGAGGCAGAATGGCTCAATATTTCTGCCGAGGACTTCCAACGACTTTTTGAGTCCATGTCACTGATTTGCTGCACTTCGCCGAGCAAAAGGAGGTCCGACAGGATATTAGAAGGTATCACATGATTTTTGTCGCCTCAGTGTATAGCACCTCATTTTTTTCTTCACTACTTTGCCTCTCTTTTTCCGGATATGCCAGTTTCACTTTCTTAATAGGTTTTGCCTCCTGAATAAACTTCCTCACCGCCCTTGTAACTTGGACAAAAGTTGGTTATGGTTTATTCACTGGTTTGTCTGTTTTTTTTTTTAATTCCTGCTCTTTATCTCATAAAGAATTCCAATCCCTTTGCATACCCTGGCCGGAAGCAATACTTTTATAATGTCGTGTCGTGGTAATACTTTAGAAGGTACACCTTCGGTAAAAGAAAATTGGCATTTCCTTCGTTTACCTTTTTCTTTTCCAAAGTGCAGTAATTAAGTACTTACACAAGGAGAATGTCAGTCTCGGTCCTGAGTCTGTCCAAATCCTCCATCCCGTCGCCTGGACCTCCGCCAATGCCCATGCATTCGTCATCTTCTGAACCATGAGGGTTATATTCATTGATAACCTCCAGGACTTCATCTGCAGGTTGTCCATGGATAAGTGGATGAAGCACTTTCATACATTGTAATGTGTTATCACCTGGTTTCTTTATTTGCGTCCAACCAGTATCTCCATCCATCATTATATTCAGGGCATATATTCCCTGAGATTTGTGGACTTTAGAGGCTCGTGTGAACAACTCTTCAATTCTCTCATATTTGTTGCCATGAAATGTTCCTGCAGGTTCCTCCACGAAGGGAGACCACCGCTCGGTTGCACTCACTATCACAATTCAATAATACACGTAATATAAAAAGTTATTATAAACAAACAAAAAAACATTGTTTCGCCTCTGTATTCGCAAGTGTTCTGTGGCAGTACGTTAGTCGACCACACTGCTTGCCGGTTTTTCCAGGCGAGCCGCTGGCGACGTTGTCAGCGGTCCTCCTCCACTACTTCGACGGCTGGTAGCGAGCAGCTCCCTTCCATTCCGGCGCCCGCATTACTCTGACCGCATTACTCTGGCCTCACAAATCGCACTCTCATACATACACGCTCATGGGACAACGTGCACTTACCGCGCGCGTGCTACACACGTATGTACGTTCTGTACGGCCACCAAGAGCGGTTAGCCTGCTCGCCTCCCACCAAGGCGAACCGGATTCAATGCCTTTTGAAAAATCATCCCATATATGATTTGTTCAGTTATTTCCTAAAGATGACAAAACTTTTATACTTGTGTTCATAAAAGTAACTTTGTTTTGGTTAAGTTGAAATGTTATATATATTTAACCTACACAATATAATGATTCATTTATAAATAGCGTGAATAAAAACAGTGAGAAAACATGTGTGTTGGCAACGCCTAATAAGAAATAGTTCTCATGTAAAATATTATTACAAATGAGCGCCCGCGAACGCAGTGCGTTGTCCATTGATGTAATTTTCCAGACGCTAACCTTAGTTTGCACGAGGCGGAGGAATATCTTGACAGGGTTTCAGAAAAGTGTGAGTTGAGTTGAGAGATTTGAGCGGCTCCTTAACAGCGAGGTCTTGAGAGCCGATGAGGGTGATTGAGGTGAGTATGGAGTAGCGCCGGAATGAAAAGGCGGGGGAACCGTGATATCTCTGAGAAAACCTGCTAACCAGCGGCATAGTCCAACACGATTCCCACATGAGAATATCAGGGAGTGACCCGGCCGGTGACTAAACCCGGTTCACCTTGGTGGGAGACAAGCAGGTTAACCACCCAGTCACCGCGGCCCCACCACCGGAAAATTATCTTGCATTAGTTCCCTAGTGCACTGAGGGAAAGATTGTGTTGCAAACACCCAATTAATTTTGCTCGTAAAGAACATAATGATCCCAACTAATATGCCGTTGCTCTAAACATAATAAAACAAATCATTAAAAATAATTGTTTAAATCGAACAATTATTTGGTTGTCCCAACATCATCTCAATGTATTTAGTACACACAACTATTTTACATGTGCGATCTAGTTATCGGTTGTGTTACAGTGAACATCATAAATATCACGGTAGATTCAAATTAATATTTCGTATGAAGCGAATAAAGCAAATGGTTACCTGAAAAAATCTGATATCTATTATTACAGCATTTGACGTGACAACAAAATCAGCTTGCTCCAGAAACTGACATTTATTTATCGTGCCAGACGATGCCGCTGGTCGGCGGGTTTTCTCGGGTATCACCCTCGCTCACTTTTCCGGTGATCTTCATAAAGGATCAATTGTACTGGTTTTATGTGTTTCTTAATAATCGTATTTATTGAAAGCAAGCGTGGCGGACAGCATGTCATTTATTGGCGGAGGTTTGAAAGTCTAGCGCGTCCGTTTCGCTTTGCAAAAGCGTCGCCAAGTTAAATTTTGAGTCGTTAGATACTTTACTTTGTTAAATATTTTACTTGTAGTTTGTATGGAACAAGAAAGAACTAAATTAATTTGTAAAATATCCACACTTTCTTTCATTACGGTGTAAATGCGTTGAAATGCTTTCAGTTATTCGCTGCCAACTTAACAGACATTGAAGCAACCAATGTTAATGTCGAAATATGCTTCATGCCAGACAGTGACATTTTTCCAAATGTTGCTTTAAAAGTGTTCATTTTATCGTGAACAGCCTTTACAACAAGGTTAAACATTTTTCTCGGGAGCTCGTCTTAAGACCTTGTCTGTCCTATGTTTGGAAAAGGGAGGGGGGAGAGGGAAGAAACTCTTCTGTAAACATGTCGTGCGTATGGCAGTGTTACCTGTCACAATGCTGACGTCTATCGAACAAGTTGCGACAACTGGTAGGAAAGAGGGAGGCGGTTGTCAAGAAACGTCTATAAACGTTATGCATTATTTGTTCACGTCACGTGCAAACATAAACATACCAGAGCGAATAAACCACCCAAGAGATCATTTTTCACGTGCCTACGTAAAACGTCTGACGTGGGGATTATGCTACTTTAAAGCACCGCTTACAAGTAGCGCTTTCTTCTCAATATTAAACTTTATAAATTTAATTCCTTAAAATGAAATTTGCAACACCATTTTTTCCAAAAAATATCTTACAGCTAGTGTGTTTGTACTTATGTAGCATGCTTTATTATTAATAAGCCAATTTTTTCGGTGAAGTTATTAGAGGGTTATGAATACAACGAACATATTTAAAGTTGTTATTCCAACATATTGTAATTTAATATAGTTAACTTTTTGTGGCTATTTTTGTCACAGCGCTATGCTATATGGCAAATCAGGAAATGTGTTACACGCTGAACAAACCGAAATAAACATTTTACATGGGCATGTTAATTCAAGGCTTACAAGAAACTAACATATATAAACCCAGAACTTCTTGGATCAAAGGCAAAGTCCCATTACGGATGTCAGCAATATAAACCAGAAAAGTTGCAGAACGAGAAAAGGTTTTTTTTTAATTAAACAAAATTTGTTCGGCGCGCTCAAATTAATTGTTATTAAAGGGGCAATAAAATATTTTGATGCTGAAATCGAAATATATTCTTGTTGTTATTTTGTTGCTTCAAACTAAGATATGGTTGGTACAACCAAATATTTGTTTGTCTCTACGTAAAATAAACAGTATCGGTTAGTATAACAAGAATTCAAGCCCAACGGAGATTCTATCTTACGCCGTTCACGCTTGAGCGACAAACTCTAACAATCGCAGCTTCAGTGGCAGCTGTACGAATTCGAACGTTTTTAAACAAAAATATTTCACATACTTGACAACGTGCGTAAACANAGCTTCAGTGGCAGCTGTACGAATTCGAACGTTTTTAAACAAAAATATTTCACATACTTGACAACGTGCGTAAACAAGTATTTCCAGTTGTACAGCTTTATTTATTTTGCTGTTGAAATTAATTTATTAGGATGTTTATACCATTATTAAGCACCGATAAATGTAAACTAACACTGTTTCTATCCTAATGAAAACAAAAAGTACAAACAAAGATTAGAGCTCTATTTTAGAACAAAGGCTATCAAATGAGCTGCCAAGCAAATATATTTACACTTGATTCAAACAAATATTTTGTTGACGGTCTAATGTACTTAGCGTGTATTCTGTTTGATCAACAATATTAATTTTGTTGCTTTTAACGTTTTGTTTACAAAACGGAATATTTTGTAAGAACAACTAAATATATTTTTGAACTTTTAGAGCCTAACATACTATAAGCTAGAACAAAACTTTCTTTCAGTGCAGGGAATTAGCATTTGTTGCACTCTGTCAAGAATAAGTNAGCTTCAGTGGCAGCTGTACAAATTCGAACGTTTTTAAACAAAAATATTTCACATACTTGACAACGTGCGTAAACAGGTTTTTCCAGTTGTACAGCTTTATTTATTTTGCTGTTGAAATTAATTTATTAGGATGTTTATACCATTATTAAGCACCGATAAATGTAAACTAACACTGTTTCTATCCTAATGAAAACAAAAAGTACAAACAAACATTTTGTTGACGGTCTAATGTACTTAGCGTGTATTCTGTTTGATCAACAATATTAATTTTGTTGCTTTTAACGTTTTGTTTACAAAACGGAATATTTTGTAAGAACAACTAAATATATTTTTGAACTTTTAGAGCCTTACATACTATAAGCTAGAACAAAACTTTCTTTCAGTGCAGGGAATTAGCATTTGTTGCACTCTGTCAAGAATAAGTNAACATACTATAAGCTAGAACAAAACTTTCTTTCAGTGCAGGGAATTAGCATTTGTTGCACTCTGTCAAGAATAAGTGCAAAAAAGCTCCAGATAGGTCTGGTAACCATAACATGGAATGAAGGTTTCGTGAAACGCAATTTCGCACTGCAGCAGCTGACAACATGTGCCGCGGTAACTCGAGCACAAGGCCTTGGTTAAAAGCAAGGATAATAACCTCGCTTCAGTCTGACATTCTTCAATTAGGTAATTCTTTGTTGCTTCCTAGCGTTGACATTCTGCTCTGCGAGGTCGAGCGAAGTGCAAAGAATATTCCCTTACATGAACAAGTTAAGACAATAAGATGTTATCCGCTAATGTGTAGTACATTACGTCCCTATATATAGCATTGGAAGGCCTACATAAATCTGAAGTATACATCACTAAAGAAAAATAACTGCAATTTTCAGAGCAAATGTTTTACTGTACATATTCTTCAAAACATTTCCACATTTTCACACCTCCACAATATGAAACGTTTTACGATAAAGCCGGATGAACTTAGAATATTTGAATATTGGAACTGAACTAAACTGAATTACTTCAAGTGAAATAGTGACAACCGCACCTTGTTATATCTCAATGTGAGTGGGTTTAGCACTGCTACGCTACATACTAACACACCGAAAGCCAAGAAACAAAATAAGCTAAATAGACACGTAAAATATTTACAATGAAAAATCCTTTTAAATGTTTACTTTCATACGATATATTTAGGGACGAAGACCCCTTTCCAATAACAGAGGCTGTGTTTATCTCGTATAATCAATGTTACATTTTAAGGCATTATACAGTAAATTCGTAAGGACATCATAAAATAAATCTCATAGACAAATAATAACACATTTCTAAGCAAACTTTAGGCCAACGGTTAACTCACTGTTACCTACGCTAACTTCACATACGTAAATCAATCATACAAATACCCCTAATAAATGAAGGTTACAACATATAAACAAATAATATGTACGATTTTACCATTTAATAAGTAAAAAGTTGCTAACTTTGTAATGCATGGTTTTCTTGTTACCGCAGTCTCTTGTTTCTTGTACAGCAAATTTCCGATACCAACTATATATATATATATATATAGGTTGTTTTGTAGAACATTTAAAAATTATTGAACTACTTTGATTTTATCGTACATGTTCTTCAGCTACAGAAGAAATATATGATATGTATTGCAACTGGCGCCATAAAACAAGACGTATTAGAAATATTAAAGCGAAATGTTTATTGGTTATCTCGATCACACTTTGCTACTTTGGGACAAATTGGTTGGTCAGTTAAAGGTATTTACGAGTGAATGGACAAAAAAACACGGAAAATGTGCTATTCTATAATAATACATAATTCCAATTATAACTCTTCAATATGTGGGTGTAAAATGCTTCGAATATCAAAACACATCTTGTAGAAGCTGTCAATTTCCTCTACGTATGACCATCTCCTGCATGTTTGTGTGTATATGTGTGTATATTGTGTATGCTGAGTGAAAAGTTGTTAAATTTTATATTTACCCTAATTTCGAAATGTTAGAGAAAAAAAAATGTACAAAGATGCCCTCAAAGTTAACAAGGCTTGTTCTTTTATTATACCATTACTTATAAGTCGAGGCACCGGTTTTCGCGAAAAGAATTCAAGGCCAATTGTACTCCAAAACCCTCTAATTCAGATTCACGTTCGTGATTGAATTTTTTTAAGTGTCACGTGTTTTAGGAGTCTGCCCGCGAATCACAGGCGTGTAATGTGGAAAGCAAAGGGATTATGGGGACTTTGGTACATCGGGACCTGGGACCAAAGCATCGGAACTGTTAGTACTCTGTCATTCCGGCCAGCCGGTGGCCATATTGGATCCAGGTGGCCTTGAACTGACCCTTAACCTTGATTCCGGTGACAGTTGATCTTGACCCGGTGACCTTTGACGTTGAGACCAAAGAAAATTCAAAAAATTCAAAAAATATATAAAAAATACTTATAAAAATAATTTTAAAAATAAAAAGAAATTGTTATTAAATATTGATTTGAAAAATTAGTATAAAAATTTTATTTTTTTAAGATTTATTTAAAAAACCTTACATTTCCGGAAGTTCCCCTCGCCTTCNTATTGATTTGAAAAATTAGTATAAAAATGTTATTTTTTTAAGATTTATTTAAAAAAACCTTACATTTCCGGAAGTTCCCCTCGCCATCAACCCACACCTATACTGATTCTATCGCGTATGGCTATCTTAAATTTTTGTCATTTGTTTATAAATTTCTGGAGGACACCATCTTGGTTTTTGTTTCCCATATGTTTGTACATTCCTCGAGGATGCCATCTTGGATTTTTTCGTTTGTCATTTGTTTATACATTGCTGGATGTCCCCCCAGTACCACGTCCAGCAGACGACTGACCCCTCCACTCAACCTTCCAATATATTTTATTGCTCTACCAATGTTTCTCATTGGCCACCTAACAACACCCTTTAAATGTATTTAATGGCTACGCCAATATTTCTCATTGGCTAATTGCCCTACACCCACCACTCATTTCCCATATACAGAGTGAGTATAAAAAAATACCCCAAATTTGAAGGTCTATAATATCAAAACCAAACCAACTACAACCTTGATTGACCAATTAAATGAACCATGGAACCATGAAATTTGTTTACCATACATTTATTGATGTTCAATGTGACCACCACGAGCGGCCCGAACTACATCTATGCGATAATCAAACTCGTTCCACTCTTGTCAGCATGTCCGGTGTTACGGTTTGGATGGCGTCCGTAATTCTCATTTTGAGGTCAACAATGTTTACCAGCAATGGTGGACGAAACACTTGATCCTTTATGTACCCCCATAGAAAAAAATCGCATGGGGTAAGATCCGGGCTTCTTGGGGGCCAGTGATGAAGAGCCTGGTCACCAGCTGCTTCTCGACCAATCCAGCGTTGCGGCAACGTCTCGTTCCGGTATCAGCGAACAGCTAGGTGCCAATTGGGTGGCACACCATTAAGGAAATATATGACCGTCCCCTTCAATTGACGTGTCAAATACGAGCTTGCTATCCCCTCACCACCTCAAACCGAGAGTTACGAACGCCATCCAAACCGTAACACCGGGCATGCTGACAAAAGCGTGGAAGGAGTTTGAGTATCACGTAGATGTCGTTCGGGCCGCTTATAGTAGTCACATTGAACATTTATGAATTTATGGTAAACAAATTTCATGGTTCCATGATTCATTCAAGGTTGTCAATCAAGGTTGTCGGTTGTTTGGTTTTGAAATTATATACCTTCAAATTTGGGGTATGTANGTTCATTCAAGGTTGTCAATCAAGGTTGTCGGTTGTTTGGTTTTGAAATTATATACCTTCAAATTTGGGGTATGTATTTATACTCCATCTGTATTTAATTACTCAGCCAATGTTTCTCATTGGCTAATTGCCCCACCCCCACTACCAATTACACACCTTCGTTCGACCAATTATTCAGCATAACTCCACCCCCGTCCCCCTTCACCTATTCTCATTCGGCCATTTTGGTTTTTTCGTTTGCCATTTGTTTATATTTTCAACACCTATGTGACTCTTGTTTATTAATTACCGATTTCTTCACCAGACGACCTGCCTGTTTAGCTACCAGGTGGCAGCCATATTTGTTTATGTTTGTAATGCTTAAGTGGTGTTGTTGACGCCCTCCATATTGGATTATATTTTGAACACTTAAGTGGTGTTAATTTCTCAATTTCACTGCCGGGCGAGAAGCCGGTACCCGCTCATTCAGTCGATTCAGTAGCAAAGTGAGCTGTTGGCACTCACATTGGTTTCATAGACATACAAACACCTGTAATTTTTCATCCTATTTAAAAAATAATATTTTTCCAATGAGCGGTATACGTACATTCATAATTTATTAAATATGCAATTTTTTGTATAAAAAACTTTTATTAAGACCGATCAAAAGTCATTTTTCGTTTTAGTGATAATTAAGTTACCATTGAAAATAAGTATTTATTCTGTTACCCCTCATCACACCTCTTTAGACCGACCAATTATTCACCAACGCTTAATCTCTTACCACTACCGCTCTTGTTTTCAGTATTGCCCGCCAGAGCGTGCTAGTGTGGGGAAAGTATATAATATGAAAAATGTCGATCTTCGGCACAGTTTCTCGTCTGATGCCACAGATGAGAAAGCTATCTCTCTCTCTCTCTCTCTCTCTCACCCCTCGTATTTTAGCATACTGACTGGAAAGTTCATATAATTAATTCCATCAGGTCGCAGGATATTATCAAGCGTACACGTAATACGCATATATTTTCCTATTAGATTACCAATATGCTCAAATTTGTAATATAGGTTCGGGCAAGCTAGTCTCTGGAGGAATATAACCACATAAAATACGTTACTATAACTTCGTTTTTTATTTTAAGTTTATATATTTATCACCTAATTAATTTGCAAAGGCTTTACCTCAGTACCCGTGACGCTACTGTAACACTTCGTTAGACTTATAAGTTTGTAAAATTTGGCATGGAATTTGCTAGGTGCGATAACTGGCAGAGACATTCAAAAACCTGCGTAGCTGTAGGACCTTGACCTGCCAAAATCCGTCGTGTAAAGTCTCCTTCTCAGTAGAATACGAGTGTACTTCCCACTAAACCAAGGGTTCAGGATGAGCATCCACCATCCTGCCGACAACCATCACGACCAAGAATAGTAGCAGGTTCTGGGTTGGTTAACGGCAATGGTTTCGTGGAGGCCCAAACTGTGTTCCATCAGAGTCTAAAGACCTATGCCTCCACAACGAGAGCGGGTATTGGAAGGATATTTGCACGTGTTTAACTCGAATGGGGGAAATATCGCTGTGAATTATATGCTTAAGGCAAATGTTATTTATTTTACCGTATAATGCTTATAGTTGTATAAACTATGCCCAATAGTATATAACATAATATATGTAATACATTTACAAATAATTTAATTGTATATTCCTATTAAAAATATTATTAAATATTAATTATATATATATAAATAGGTGACGATACCTTCCCTATCAAAAAAGGAAAAAACACCAATAATATCGGGGGGTGGGGAAATAATACCAGACGTTCGCGAGAACTTATAATGTTAGCATTAATTTGAATAGCTCTACTTTTTTTCTTTTTTTGCCATCTGTTATGATTTTTTTTTAAAATTCACCTTGTGGTGTGGGTAGGAAGGTGGGGCAATTAGCCAATGAAAAACATAGGCGGAGCAGTGTATAAACAAATGACAAAACGCCTTTGCAAATGAATTAGGTGGTAAATATAGACATTTAAAAAAAACAATTTCTAGTACCGTATTTTATGAGGTTACATTCCTCCAGAAACTAGCTAGCGTGAACCGATATTACAAATTGCTGCATATTTGTGGTTTCGTGAGAATATATATGCATAATACGGGATTGCTTGATAATATCCTGCGACCTAATGGAACTAAATATCTGAAGTTACCAGTCAGTATAATAAAAGACGAGGGGTCAGAGAGCGATCTGTCACCTCTGGCATCAGATGAGAAACTATGCCGAAGGTCGACATTTTCCTCATTATATGTTTTCACTACACTAGCACGCTCTGGCGGACAATACTGAAAAAAAGAGCGGTAGTGGTAAGGGATTAAGCGTGGGTGAATAATTTGTCAGGCTAACGTAGTGGGCTGAGGTGTAACAGAATAAATACTCAATTTCAATGGTAATTTATTTAGCATTAAAACGAAGCATGACTCTTTATCGGGCTTTATAAAAGTTTTTTGTACAAAAAATGCATATTTAATAAATTATGAATGTAGGTATACCGCTAATTGGAAAAATATTTTATTTTTAAGAAGTATGAAAATTTTTAGGTTTTTGTATATCTATGAAACAAATGTGAGTGCCAACAGTTCACTTTGCGGCTGAATTGTCAGAATGAGCGGGTACCAACAGCTCGCTTGGCAGTGAAATCGAGAAATTAACGCTTCCTATGTTTTAAAATGGATACCAATATGGAGAGCACCGACATCACCACTTATACTTTAAACCATAAACAAATATGGCTGCCACCTGGTGGCTAAACTGGCAGGTAGTCTGGTAACGTAATCGGTTATTAATACACTAGCGCCACCCAGGTGTTAAAAATATTAACAAATGACAAATGAATTAACCGAAATGGTCAAATGAGAACAGGTGAAGAGTGGTGGGGATGGAGACCTGCCAACTAATTGTTCGAACGAAGGTGAGTTATTGTTGGGGGGTGGGGGGAAGGCAATTAGCAAATGAAAAAATTTGCGGAGCAGTTAAATATATTGGAAGGGGGAGTGGCAGGCGTCTGTCGTCTGCTAAGCATGGTGCTGAGGGGAACTACAGCAATGTATAATCAAATGACAAACCAAAAAATCCAAGATGACCTCCTCCAAATGTATTAAAAAATGACAAACGAAAAACTAAGATGGTATCCTCCAGCAGTGTACAAACAAATGACAAACAAAAAACCAAGATGGCCTCACACGATAATGAGAATAGGTGTGGGATGGTGGTGGTAAGGGAGACTTCCAGAAATGTTATTTAAAAAAAAATGTTTAATAATATATATTTAAAAATAAATCTTTAATTATAAAGTTTTAATAATTCACTGTGTAAAATATTTTTATGCATTTTAAATAATTTTTAAATATTAGTATTTAAAATTTTTGGGATTTTTTAAGAATTTTAAAAAAAAAATTTTGGGGGATTTCTATGTCAGAGGTCACCGGGGTCCAGGTCAAAGGTCACCGGGGTCCAAGTCAAAGGTCACTAGAATTGAGGTCAAAGGTCAAAGTCAAGGCCACCTGGATTCAAGATGGCCGCTGGCCGGAATGACAGAGCATTAACAGCTCCGACGCTCCGGGTCCAGGTCCCAATGTGCCGAAGTCCCCATAATCCCTCTACTGCCAAAGTAACTTAACTCTGATTGGCCCAGTTGGGTAAGAGCAGTCGTCTCGTAACAATACACGACTAATAACAAAAGGAAAGTTGAAACAATGCATTCAGGCTATTGAAGTATAGTCTTTTCCTCAATCTTTTCACGAAAAATGGGTAGCCCTTCTTATAAGCAACCTATCTACTTTTACTTGCACTGCTATTGTTTATAATAATTATTCCTTCTTTATTTCAGAATGCTTTTCCGAATCGTGTAAAAGGCATGCACTTCGTCAACGTCCCTTCGTTCATTGATAGGTTCCTTTCAGTTCTCAGGCCGATGATGAAAGAGAAACTGAAAGATAGGGTGAGTACATCGCAACCTGTGCCAGAAATATCTCTAGAAATCTTCCAACTAACTACTAAAATTCTTTGTTTGCTCTTATATTATGTCAAAATGATTATTTTATAGAGAGGCTGTTCTGTCACAATGAAATAACTTAATGCTATTAGTTTTTGTCATATAAAAAAAATATATAATGCATGTACAAGTGAGAAAATTTATTCTTCATATAAAGTAAGATCCACATTGTAAAATGTACTTGTATCCTATTTCTATGGCTTGTTCTGAGATCACGGCCTCTAAGTAACAATATTTGAAATGAATTTAGTTTTTTATGTTTTCAATATCATAAATTTATAAATAATTGTAAAACACTTTGAATTCATCAAAGAAAATATTACTTAAGAATATTTTTGGAAACTGTATATAATAATTTCGTCTAACTTCATGATATTTGTATGCTCAAAATCATTTACTATAAGATTTTAAATACACTCATTTGCAAAGATATGATTGATGAGCATAAACGAATAGCGCGGGTACAACGAAGGCTGCCACACAGTATCGTCGTAGACCTACATGGGTCCCATTTGCGTTGCATGTGGTCTGCTTGCACGAATGTGCCACTAGAGGGCATGCATGTCCNGTAGACCTACATGGGTCCCATTTGCGTTGCATGTGGTCTGCTTGCACGAATGTGCCACTAGAGGGCATGCATGTCCCTCCATAATTCATAGCTGCACGAAAACGAATAAGGTGTAAGTGGCAGTGTGAGCAGTGTGAGCCACAGAACCAAGTNCTCCATAATTCATAGCTGCACGAAAACGAATAAGGTGTAAGTGGCAGTGTGAGCAGTGTGAGCCACAGAACCAAGTTCAGTGAAGACACTGCATTCCCTGACGGCGCATTCGACCAGCCGTTGCTCAGCTGGATGAGATTGACAGGGGCTGCATCGTAGGCCTGCGAGAGACGGGTTTGACATGTTGGTGCATGGCTTGCAACTCGAAACTTTCTGCCTACACCGTGAGTCAGTGTTTGACGCAGTGGGAACAAGAGGGTACACACACCCGTCGAGAAGGCTCGGGTCGACCCCAGTGGAACACCAGCATGGAGGGTGGGTTCATCCTGCGACATGCTGTAAGCACTCGACGCATATCGCCGCGCGTCATCCAGGGACATATCACGGCATCTGGCGGATACGCCTGTGTCTACCAGTAGCATGTCCAGGTGGCTGGCAGAGCGGGGTCTGTCATCATGACGCCTCATGCCACGTCTACCAATACGACCTGAGCATCGCCGAGCACGTGATACCTCCTGCCAGGCATTGGCAGCAGAGAAGTTTGCAGATTGACAACTGTGGTGTTCAGCGACGAATCATGGTTCTATCCGGATTCGAGCCTGGAGACGTCCTGGCAAGCGCCGTGTTAAACGATTCTTTGTAGAACGGTACACCACCCCAACGAGAGGCGTCATGGTATGTGGTGCCATTTCCTACTATTCCCGCGCCTTGGTGGAGGTTGAAGTAACCCTAATGGTGTTGCGATACGTTCAGANTGTGGTGCCATTTCCTACTATTCCCGCGCCTTGGTGGAGGTTGAAGTAACCCTAATGGTGTTGCGATACGTTCAGAGAATTCTGTGACCCTTCCTGTTGCAGCTTGATATCCGTATTTTCCACAGAATAATGCCTGACCTCAAACAATACGGGTATCTCTGTCCTGCCTTGGTGATGTCAACGTGCTTGCTTGGTCAGCGAAGTCACAAGACCTCTCGCCCATCGAGAACGTCTGGGACCAGATTGCACAGCAACTTCGGCGAACGGGTAACTGCAGCGAATTTGGATNTGTGGTGCCATTTCCTACTATTCCCGCGCCTTGGTGGAGGTTGAAGTAACCCTAATGGTGTTGCGATACGTTCAGAAAATTCTGTGACCCTTCCTGTTGCAGCTTGATATCCGTATTTTCCACAGAATAATGCCTGACCTCAAACAATACGGGTATCTCTGTCCTGCCTTGGTGATGTCAACGTGCTTGCTTGGTCAGCGAAGTCACAAGACATCTCGCCCATCGAGAACGTCTGGGACCAGATTGCACAGCAACTTCGGCGAACGGGTAACTGCAGCGAATTTGGATNATCTCGCCCATCGAGAACGTCTGGGACCAGATTGCACAGCAACTTCGGCGAACGGGTAACTGCAGCGAATTTGGATGGTCAGGTGCGCCAACTGTGGCAGGATCTTCCTCAGGGAAACCCCGGCGTCTGTGTGTCTCCACGCCTTACCGTATCGCCGCCTGTCTCCCTGCTATAAGTGGTCCAACACCATACTAAGTGCATGCTGCATGTGTTGTTCCCCTGCAATACATGCTCAGTGTGGGCCAATATATTTATCTTTCCTATATAGTTACTATCATGTCCTTTGTCTGCACCCTCTTACGTGTCCTTAATATGGCATCTTCAATGTAATAAAATATTGCAAATGAGTATATTGNTCCTTTGTCTGCACCCTCTTACGTGTCCTTAATATGGCATCTTCAATGTAATAAAATATTGCAAATGAGTATATTGATAAACTGAATTTTAAATAACAATACTGATAATTTTAAATACAATCTGATTTTGAATAACCTTATTTGTTTTTATGCAAAGCACATTATTATTAATTTTTTGAGTTAGTAAAATATGTATGATTTTGAAAGAAATGTTACAAAAATGTAAATTCTCCTACCTTTCGAATTTTATCTTTCTGTTTCTAACCACACAGTGAAATTAACTGAGTAACCACTTTTTCCAGATTACAGCAAACGTATACAGCACTTTTAACTACGGGTCCTCCACCGACCAAACCAGTGACATATTTGATGACCATGGAGTAAAACATTTACTGGCGCACATGTTAAACATGTATAATGCTCAGAAAAATAATTGCCCATTCGTAAATGGTTGCCGAACCGATTTATTCACGTTGATGCTGGGAGATAAATATAATGTAAGCTAGGGAAATACATGTCCAGGAATGTCACTGGACAGTCCATAAAAAAAACACTATAACTTTAAGGCCCGGCATGTCTTATTTTTTTTATTAAAATGTATTCCTCTAGAACGGCTAAAGTCCTGCGACTGCCAGTATAAGGGAAAACGTTATCTAGCTGTGCCACACAAATAAGGGTATATTAACAGTATGTTTAGAAGTCTTAGAATTCTCTGATCTTAAATTTTGATTTTGCAGATGCGCGACCAACTTAAAATTGCAATTTGTAAAACAGTATTATCATCAGTGCTGGTATTTCAGAAGTCACAATTGTTCATCTAAGCAGTAAAGTAACACAAATGTAGTTTGAACTGACAAGTAGCAAACTGACACCTTTATGAAGCAACAAATAAGAACTTTGAATATCCATGAATATATGTTGGAGAGAAATTACTTTATTACCTAGAAAAATTAAGCTATCCCTTATATATTATGACTGGTCAAAGTGGTTGGAATAACTTTTTTAAGTTCCGTTGCTTAACAACGCCTCTGTGCAGGANAGGCCTATGTGCAGGAATTTGAATTACATTTTGGACCATTTATTGGTGCCTGTAGTATATAAATGTGTGTTTATGCACATAAAGACACAAGCTTATACATACATATACAGTTTGCATCACGTTTCATAAATAATTAATCTTGTTTTTGAGTGGTATACTCTTATAATATTAACTTTCCAAAAACTTTAAATATAGATTTTAGGCCTTATAATTGAGGAAACATAATAAGTAAATGAAAAACGCGCCTTCGTTTGCTCGTAGTGTTAACATACAGAATTCAACAGCCATTCATTAAAAAAAAAAACACTAAAATATAACGTCGGCTTAGTTCTAAATCTCGTTAGTCCAATTTTTTTTATATTCCATCTTTGTGAAATTTGTGTATTTTTCAATGCTTGTCTGCTGACAAATCATCTAAAGTATACTCTGCACCATGTTTAAATAATTTAAAATAACAAAAGCTTATATATTTATATTTATATNATTTGGTCGAAATCAGATGATTAGTCTCCGTGGTATGACAACATTTTTGTTTTTTCCAAAGGGATATCTTATAAAACTGCCTAAAAAGAGTTTCTGTAAATGACGTTTCGAATAGATACTGTCAGCATAAAAAATATTTGATTGAATTTGGTTAAATTGTTAAATAGAAATGCCAAANGACGTTTCGAATAGATACTGTCAGCATAAAAAATATTTGATTGAATTTGGTTAAATTGTTAAATAGAAATGCCAAATATATCTAAATTTTTATATGGTCGCTATTTTAAAAAATTAATGTCTGGACCTATTTAAATCATATAAATTTACATGGCATTTTATAGGTGTGCAAAAATTGATGGAAATTAGTTTAATTGTACCGTAAATTTGGCTAAATGTACTATTTAGTCACCTGAAACTATATTGCAAAAAATACGGCATATCTCTATGTATAAATGATGCTTCTAAATATTACTGTTTGCGTACAGAATTTGGTTGAATATTGTCATATGTTTCATATATATAACTAATTAATCTCAATTATTTATTTCGACCTTATTAAAACGTGCCTGCCACATATACGAAATGTTAATTTACATACCCTACTGTGTAATAAATACTTCGTGAAATTTTTGGTAAAAATCGGCTGATTGGTCCTCGAATTATTGCAAAAAACCTCCTTTGTTTATGTGACGATTTTCATAAATAGAGGATAAAAAGTTTATGTATTATCACATCCGATTATTGTCATAGATACAATAACAATTTTAATGTAATTATGTTACCTTACTTCGTATATATAGAATACTTAACAAAAATGTCTCTATAGGCGCAATTCGAAAAATATGAGACTCACATGCTTAAAACATATTAATTAATATAGTCTACCACGGTGCAACTTCTTCGCCAAATTTAAAATATTTATGTTAATTGTGTCCCGAGATACATCATAAGATTTCATTATTTCATATATGGCTATCTTACAAAATGGCGGAGAAATGAGGCTTTGCATACACAATTTATACGGATATATTATATAATGTCAGCATAAAAAGTTAAGTTGATATGTATTTTGTAGTTTCGTCGGTAAAAATTCTCAGCTAACATGTTTAGATGTCAGCCATTTTGAAAATGTGTGTTTCTGACCCTCTCAAAGTTTATCAGTTTACAAGATCTGCCATAGTGCTACTTATTGGCCATATTTGGTACAAATCAAATGTTTTTCGTAGATATCATGTAACTTGAATTTGTCATGTTGTAATATTTTACAAAATGGCTGACAAAATATAATTTGATGGACACATTTGATGTTTGTAATATATACAGTCAGCATAAAAAGTTTCAATGGAATTAATTACATGGTTTCGACTTTATAACATACAAAACCAAAAAAAAACTATATGACTGCCATTTTGAAAATAAGTTTCTGATATTTCTAAAACATACCAATTAACATCACCTACTGCAGTACTACTTGTTTGCCATATTTTAGAGTTTTCGGTAAATTTTTCCCTCAGATATGACGTAAAAATTGTATTTATTCTTTTGACACTATCTTACAAAATGGAGAACAAAAGCGGCTCACTGTAGACATATTTTTTGTTTGTTATGTATACTCCCAGCATACAAAGTTAATTTGGAATGGATACATGGTTTATGCTAAAACAGCTAGGTGGCCGCCATTTTGAACATAAGTGTCTGACATACTTGAAACATATTTGTACATATTAATTTCCGCAGTACTGCTTGTTTGCTAAATTTTGTATCAATCCGTCTGTTAAGAATTTTTTTTCTCGAATGACAATTTTTTTATCAAGTTAGTGTGTGTGGCAACATTAACACGTGTACAAAACGCGTTTCAATATATATTTTATATTAATTCAACATATTTTTTTGTCCTCCGAAGCCGGATGTACGTAGTAAACCACAGCTCAGTGGTGTGATCGTGTTCGTTACGTTATGAACGTACTGTTCTTGTGCCATTGAGGTGATCGCATCGGACGACCGGACAATAAACCTGCCTTAGCCAATCGGCGAGACACTGTCCGTGTTCATATAGGAACATCTGAACCGCCCTTCACACGTCGCAAAAAGGTCGCCCGCTGTGGATTGTAGGTGTGCTACGGCATGGCGTTTGATGGGAATATCTGTGCGCTCTGATGTTGGTCTCCGAGATTCAGTCCCACTACGACGATGCTCATTTTCTTCCTGGAACCACTGTCGTCAAATGCGACCGACGGTTGTGGTATCACATTGCGTCTCTTGCGTAAAACAGCGCAAGGGCCAACCAGCAGTACAGAGACTTAGAAACCTCTATTGAACTCATCCGTTTGAAGGAATTGTGTACGATGTCATTCTCTAGACAGACTAACAGACAAAACACTCACTTTGCGTGGCCGTCACGTCTTATATGATGACTCCACGTGTTGGTTGTCTGCCTTTATCACGACCGCAGTTCGCGTGATTGGTCACAAAGTATAGTCAAATGCCTGAAAGGCATAGTACACCCGCTCTGCACGTTTCGTGGTACTGCGTTCACGCCATAATGTTGTGGTATTTTCTCTTTCAGGCAGTGTAGTTAACTCTTATCGTCATTATTATTGTAGTTAATTGATCTTCATGGTGTAATGATACACGGAACTTAAGTATGTCCTATCTTAATGTAAATAAATCAAGCAAAACCAACTCAGTAGCGAATACAAAATTTATCTGCAGAAGAAATTTTAAACTCTGTGTGGAAACCTTAGAGTAGCAGCCAACGTTTCACTCACGTTTGGCATTTGGTTTTAAAGGTTGACTAAATGTTTGGTTGGAATACACGCACTAATAAAAAAACGTTAGCCCAGTATGAGAACACAATAAAATTTTGCTACCACGAAGTGTTACGATATTACTTAGTGCCCTCAGGCAATGATGACAATAAATCAGAAAGTGCAAGAACATATCGGTTCGTTGTTAGTTGGTAACCAGCTGGTAAAGATGCTGTTAGAAAGTGGTTAATATTTTTCTCTTAGACAAACGTTGTGCGACAAACCTTTTATGAGAAATTGTAGAATAAATATTTTGAATCTCAGAAATGCGCCTTTGTTATTTTTGGTATACTACGAAGGTGTTTTCATGACCCGATGCTCGTTCTCTTCTTTGAAATATGTTTAGCTTGCTATAATTTGTCTCAATGTTGAAAACACAGTGATTGACAATTAACAATTATTGTAAAGTTGGTATTACATCGTGTTACCAACGTTATGAAGATGGCAATTTTTTATATATCTAAGAAATAAGACTATATTTCAAGTGTTTCCTTAAAATTTGTGGTTTTTAAAACACAAACCGTATCGCATTTAGAATTTACTTTATTTTTCATAAGTTGGTTACTCGTTGGTGTAACTACTGTTGGCACTTGGTATGTTTACTTTCGTTGGGTCATCATCGTACAACAATAATAATATTACTGATAGAAATAAATTGTTTGTAATATAAGAAACATTAATTTTCGCAGCAGACGAATTTTTCTAATTGTGATTTTCATTTAAATTATTTTTGTTTGTTATCTGTTGAGACAATGTTTCGGTCATAACAGTTGGTGATGGGTATTTTATGTTACGTTGGTCAGAAATTGTGTTACAAGAGATATTCCAACATCGCCAATTGTTCATATGTTTTAATTCAAAATATAATTAATTTTAATTGCTTTTCTTCATGTTTTTTTTTTGGACAGCAATCCTTTCAAAATAAATGGTATATGATAGTTGTGTGCTTGTAACTTGTTGAAAATACACTGATATAACTGTAAATATTCGTATATTTGGCCTCCGCCTCGAACTGTTGACATTTAATTGTTAATTTTTGAATTGCGTTGTGTTCTTACCCAAATATTTGGTCAATGACTTGGAACAAGTTTAGAAATTTGATGGTTATTCGTCATTATTCCAAGAGAACATAAAAAAATTATATCTTCATGTTAACCATTTCAAAAGAATTTTTAAATAATGTTTTAAGGCAAATTCTTTAAGAAAAAAATGTAATACATAAGTAAGCTGATAAAATACTTGTTATTAATATAAGCATNGTTTAAGGCAAATTCTTTAAGAAAAAAATGTAATACATAAGTAAGCTGATAAAATACTTGTTATTAATATAAGCATTCGATTATTTTTTTATGCCATTTTAAGTAACTAAATTCAAAGTACGGTATGTACTCAAATGTATTTAACATTGAAATTAAGAAGTGGTTTTAAAAAGTTTATGTTGGTTTGGCATATTGATATATAGACTAAGGGCTGGTTATATATTATGTCGAAGTAGACAGTTGCATATATGTAGTACACTTCAGTTTTTAGAACAACTGCGCCTATGATTAGAAGCGATTTACTGATACGACGTTCAATATTTGTTTCGCAGATAAATGTCANTTTAGAACAACTTCGCCTATGATTAGAAGCGATTTACTGATACGACGTTCAATATTTGTTTCGCAGATAAATGTCAAAGACATCTGGAGAGCTGCAAGAAGTGGTTCGCTGACGAGGATAGCAAAATGTCGGATGAGTCTAAGCGCGTGGGGAAGGTTGCACACGCTGAGAATCTGTTCGGCGTTGAAGGTTCCTTCAGGAAGCTGACCATAGATTAGAGCACAAGTTCACCTGACAACATAAAGCTTGAAGACTAAAGGCTTTTCACAGTAAACTTTGCACTTTTGTAAGTCCTGCTTTAGATCTATTCCATGCACATTGAGCATTCTTCCATCAAACATAATGTCGACACTGTCATGGACGACAGCACTTTATTGATGTGTCAGTCAAGTGGACATGTGAAGTTATAAAGAAAGTGAATATTTTACAAATTTGCTTATGCTGACACTTACATGCATTCAAAACAGAAAGTATAGTGTATAACTATATAAGACATTCATAAATGTTTACCTAAGACATGCAACTAGCTTCCCTCCGTCGTTACCAACTTAACTAGGTGCTTGCCATTCAGTGTTCCCATTAAAATATATGTCGTTAGGGGCACTGACATTTCTCAAAGGTTGATTACAAAAATAGTCAAATAACCGTGAAAAGCCTATAGCCCCAAACAAAAGTCATGTGTTTTATGAAGTGTGTAACATATCCTAGGATACGATTATTTGATTTTTTCTACATTCTTTATTCTTTCAATGTACAAAGGATATTAAAAAATTGCCCTTACTTATGGTCAAGGACACAAATATCGCCATTCGTCAGAATGCCTAAGTGAATTTCCTGATTTTCTAATGTTCAATTAGATTACGGTAGTGTATGAGCGATGTTTAAATCCTAGAGATTAAGTGTAGGTCTTCCAGGACGAAACAGGGAATTGNCAAAAATAGTCAAATAACCGTGAAAAGCCTATAGCCCCAAACAAAAGTCATGTGTTTTATGAAGTGTGTAACATATCCTAGGATACGATTATTTGATTTTTTCTACATTCTTTATTCTTTCAATGTANAAGAAAGGTGTTTATCAGTACTCTTTTATTTTCTAGATTTTCATTTGGAGAAACCAAAGAGTACGTTATAAATACAAAAAATGCATTTTATTATTTTATGTCAAGCAAGAAGTTACTGATAACTAAGGAGCCTACTTTCTTCTACCTGGTGGCAAATAAATTTTAGTGATATTCTTAAAAGTTTCGATGGCACGTAGGCATTGACGTGTCATTGACAGTTATATCATTAGCGATGAAACCAGAAACATGCGAAACAGTACCAAGACAAATAAAATAAACGAGTGACTTACCCGTGATTCAAGTTAATAACAAATTCGTACAATAAAGGTAGCGTGCAATCAACTGCATGACGGAAGTAGGATTCAGAACATCAATTTCGGATGTAATCAGTTTTCATGTTTTGAATAATAGGGTTAACTAACCTGAAATATTTGCAAGTCCATCATTTTGAAAATGAGTGTCTGAGCCACTTAAAACACAAAAGTTTAGATCGCCTACCACAACGACACTTGTGTGAAATATTTGCAAGTCCATCATTTTGAAAATGAGTGTCTGAGCCACTTAAAACACAAAAGTTTAGATCGCCTACCACAACGACACTTGTGTGAAATATTTGGTCGAAATCAGATGATTAGTCTCCGTGGTATGACAACATTTTTGTTTTTTCCAAAGGGATATCTTATAAAACTGCCTAAAAAGAGTTTCTGTAAATGACGTTTCGAATAGATACTGTCAGCATAAAAAATATTTGATTGAATTTGGTTAAATTGTTAAATAGAAATGCCAAAAATATCTAAATGTTTATATGGTCGCTATTTTCAAAAATTAATGTCTGGACCTATTTAATTCATATAAATTTACATGGCATTTTATAGGTGTGCAAAAATTGATGGAAATTAGTTTAATTGTACCGTAAATTTGGCTAAATGTACTATTTAGTCACCTGAAACTATATTGCAATTCAAAATATAATTAATTTTAATTGCTTTTCTTTGTGTTTTTTTTTTGGACAGCAATCCTTTCAAAATAAATGGTATATGATAGTTGTGTGCTTGTAACTTGTTGAAAATACACTGATATAACTGTAAGTATTCGTATATTTGGCCTCCGCCTCGAAGTGTTGACATTTAATTGTTAATTTTTTAATTGCGTTGTGTTCTTACCCAAATATTTGGCCAATGACTTGGAACAAGTTTAGAAATTTGATGGTTATTCGTCATTATTCCAAGAGAACATAAAAAAATTATATCTTCATGTTAACCATTTCAAAAGAATTTTTAAATAATGCGTTTAAGGCAAATTCTTTAAGAAAAAAATGTAATACATAAGTAAGCTGATAAAATACTTGTTATTAATATAAGCATTCGATTATTTTTTTATGCCATTTTAAGTAACTAAATTCAAAGTACGGTATGTACTCAAATGTATTTAACATTGAAATTAAGAAGTGGTTTTAAAAAGTTTATGTTGGTTTGGCATATTGATATATAGACTAAGGGCTGGTTATATATTATGTCGAAGTAGACAGTTGCATATATGTAGTACACTTCAGTTTTTAGAACAACTTCGCCTATGATTAGAAGCGATTTACTGATACGACGTTCAATATTTGTTTCGCAGATAAATGTCAGAGACATCTGGAGAGCTGCAAGAAGTGGTTCGCTGACGAGGATAGCAAAATGTCGGATGAGTCTAAGCGCGTGGGGAAGGTTGCACACGCCGAGAATCTGTTCGGCGTTGAAGGTTCCTTCAGGAAGCTGACCATAGATTAGAGCACAAGTTCACCTGACAACATAAAGCTTGAAGACTAAAGGCTTTTCACAGTAAACTTTGCACTTTTGTAAGTCCTGCTTTAGATCTATTCCATGCACATTGAGCATTCTTCCATCAAACATAATGTCGACACTGTCATGGACGACAGCACTTTATTGATGTGTCAGTCAAGTGGACATGTGAAGTTATAAAGAAAGTGAATATTTTACAAATTTGCTTATGCTGACACTTACATGCATTCAAAACAGAAAGTATAGTGTATAACTATATAAGACATTCATAAATGTTTACCTAAGACATGCAACTAGCTTCCCTCCGTCGTTACCAACTTAACTAGGTGCTTGCCATTCAGTGTTCCCATTAAAATATATGTCGTTAGGGGCACTGACATTTCTCAAAGGTTGATTACAAAAAATAGTCAAATAACCGTGAAAAGCCTATAGCCCCAAACAAAAGTCATGTGTTTTATGAAGTGTGTAACATATCCTAGGATACGATTATTTGATTTTTTCTACATTCTTTATTCTTTCAATGTATAAAGGATATTAAAAAATTGCCCTTACTTATGGTCAAGGACACAAATATATCCATTCGTCAGAATGCCTAAGTGAATTTCCTGATTTTCTAATGTTCAATTTGATTACGGTAGTGTATGAGCGATGTTTAAATCCTAGAGATTAAGTGTAGGTCTTCCAGGACGAAACAGGGAATTGATTTTCTATAATTATTGTTTCAGAACGTAGCAACCTTACCTTTTCCAATCCCTTTCTATTCCCATGAAAAGAGTTCATCGACGCTAAATAACATTGTGCCTCTGATTTCGTTAGATGAAGTCTTGGCTCAGACTAAAGAACTTAGTGGTCTGAGGAAGTGAGTTACACCGGGAAAATTTATTTTCGCACATCAACGTTTGTTTAGTCTCTCATCCATTAGGTTCGGTTCCTGGGTGTTAACGCATGCCAGACATCAAGCGTACCGGGCTCAGGGGTCAGACCAGTGATTAGCCACTTCCGGCTTGACGCATTTTCGTAGTTCAGCTGGTGAACTAAATACGTGGACAAGCATGCTACTTCCGCTCGTCTGGCAACGTCGCATATATGTACACCATGTGGCGATGTTTCGTTTGGTTGGGTGAAGACTGGCTTGACAACGATCGAGCTACAGTTAGTTAATTCTTCGACTCGAAATATGAACACTCGAAGAACGATCTTATCCGACACCACGTCGACACAACTGTAACGCAAGCATTATATTAGTCTGAGTAGTTCGAAAACGTTATGAAACATGATCACCTGCTTCTGTGAAAAAGGTTTTTTGCTTCAGATTTGCTTTTAAACGTTGTTAAGAACTAGCTGACAACTAGACGCTTTGTAATTATTTACGTGTTGAATGTGAGTGGGTCGTATAATTTAATTAAAGGGCGAAGAGAAAACGTTAGTAAATATTTTCGTGGGTATTCGGCTTTAAGAGTTATTTGCACGGCTATTGTTTAGTTTTCTATATTTCACATTAATTTTGAATATGTAATTTTGAAAGTATAGCAGTTCATGTAATGTAGAGTAATATTTAACTGTTGTATTAAATGCAAAAGTCCTTTTATTATCAACATATTTTTTTTTTGGGTCAGCACTTATTTCTCTCAATTATGAAGCATTTCGTAGATTTTGCTTTAAGCTAGGCGTGGTTATTTAAATTTAACCACGAAAATCCAACCTCACTCAGAACTTTAAGGGTTTTTCATGGCAATGTACTGATAATATTCTCTGTTGGATTTGGTTGATGTACAGACGTGAGAGAATAATTTCATTTTGCGAACATTGTAATTAATTTAAATAAAACTTAATTATGTAGAATATTTTTAAAAAATGTAAAACTACATAATGGCGTTTTTCATTTAAGTATGTTTTCTTATATAGCAATGTATAGAGCGACGCTGAGACCATGAAACCGATTTATGAAATAAGTAGTAGATAAATCCTATAGGTATGAGAGCGTTAATAGTGAAATGGTTTTGATTTTCGTATTTTAGTGTAATATTCTTGATACAGATATCCCATCTTAACAATTATTTAGAATATAGCTATACTGCAGAAAGTATTTCAATTTCAAGATCGTGGTCAAAGTTACGGATTGCATGGCGCAGTATCTATTATTAAGTAACACTTGTGAATTATTTACTCCATAGCTGTTAGTGTGTATAATATTAGTGTTTTCTCTTTAATGAGGGAAGCCATTTTTTGTGTTGTTTTAAGAAACATAGTTTAATGTTATATATAATATTAAGAATTTTCTTTTCACCGTTATATGCTCTATTATATAATCGCATACAAATTAATTTTATTTTAACGTTTTTATTGTACTTACCCATCTTTAAAACTGATATATTTCCATAACACCATACAGTCTTTGGCTATTTATTCGACGTGATCTTTGCAATCAGCCTCTTGTAACTTCGCTTCAATTCATGTATTTACACCTTTATTGAATGCAGTACCCCAACTCCTAAACCTGTAAAAAAGTCTATAATAACTGTCAAAATATATTAAATGATTTTTTTCTGTGTACTTATAATTTTGATTTGAAGGAATTCTAAAATGCATTGTATTACAGTCTTTCATACGCGATCACAGCAGCGCTTGTATTGTGGTGAATAAAACATGAGAAAAGTGCTGCAAGTATCAGAGTAACTTGTAATATTACCTATAAAATTGTTTAAAAATCTAGTGTTGTATTTAAATAACATATGTCTGACAGAAGAGGGAAGTTAAATTTAAAGCGCAAATTTCAGGGTTCCAATAAACAAGTTATGATATCCAACTCGGTACCTCTTTATTGAACTTCAAATGTTTGAAAAGAAAATTAAAAGCCAACATGGAAAAGATTTTCAGACTATGCCATTATATTGTTTAGGGTCAACGTGGTAATTTATTTCATAGCTACGAATAAACACCCTAGTTTCACTACGCAAAGTGCTCTTGTCTGAGTAAATCGTAATTTGAAGAAACTGGATAGTACACTGTAAAAAATACTTTGTTTTTGCTCACGGAATTCTTTGGAAACTTGTTGACGAATTTATCTTTGTGACGCTACAAATAAATTAGAGTAAACTTGACAAATCCTTCGTGTGGAACGTGTAAACGTTATTTTGGATTTCAACGAGCAGATGATATTTCCGAATATCGTTTGTAACAAGTACAGATGCAGCATCATGCCTCACGTCCAAGATTCCGAGGTAAGTGACGAAGAACAAAAATCATACATTTTTGCGGGCGTATTAATTAGCATGTAAAAGTTTTACTGTTGAATAGAAAGGTGTAAGTCGGCTCTTAACAGCGAGGTCTTGATCCCCAGGGAGGGTGAACTGAGGTGGGAATGGATCAGTGGTGGAGTGAGAGGGCGTGGGGAACAGGAGTACCCCGAGAAAACTCGCCCGTAAACGGCAAAGTTCATTTCGTTTACCACACCCGAGGGACCCCGTGGGGAATCAAACCAGGTTCACCTTGATGGAAGTTGAGTAGTCTGACTACTATACCACCGCGGCCCCCTCTAATAAGTTCGATGGCCCAATTAAAATGAAAAACGTTTTCAGTTAGTGATTGAGTAATTGAGGTTCTTAACATCGGGGTCCTGAGAACCGATGTGGGTCAAGCGAGATGGGTACGAAGCGGAACCGAAATGTAAGAGCGGAGGAAACGGGAAATCCCCGAGAAAACCCACCGACGAGCGGCATTATCCGGCACGATTACCAC
The DNA here is from genome assembly GCA_002778355.1 of Clitarchus hookeri. Taxonomy (NCBI): domain Eukaryota; kingdom Metazoa; phylum Arthropoda; class Insecta; order Phasmatodea; family Phasmatidae; genus Clitarchus; species Clitarchus hookeri. Next base: position 6,405 of record NQII01005171.1, on the reverse strand, counting down.
GTGTGAAAATCCGGGGGGAAACCCCGCCAGGAATCGAACCCGGTTTGCCTAGTTTGGGAGGCGAGTAATCTGGCCACTAGGCCACCGCGGCACCTTTCAATTAGTACATTGATAACCACGTAGTACTAGATAATACAAAGGTGCAACAGCCGCTAATACCACGAACTCCGGACGCAAACATTATAAATGTGGCGTCAACGGCCAGCGACATGTCAGCTGACGTTCGCCAATCAGCGCCTGGTAATCGTCTTGCAGCCTGAAGCCCAGCCAATAGGAACGTTCTCATAGCACACAGTGGCCAAACACACACAAGAGGCTCGCGCAGCCGACTATGCAATGGATACGCCAACATCCAAGAAAACGCCATGACATATATTCGTGTGCTTATCTATTTTGTGCTATAAAGAATAAATATTTTATAGCCGCCCAAAAACAAATCAATCTTATAACAAATGCTTACAGCATACCCTATTTAATCGTAAACTTTTGAAAGCGATGTTTCTTTTTCTGCGAGTTGTTTATCACTCCGCCAAACGTATTTCCTTTGATACAGCAACCGGTGTCCAAGCGTCAACATGTGGCTATGAGAAATTGTTAGAAAAATACTTGTTTTATAATAACACCGATAGTTATTATAAATTAAAATCAAGCATCTCTAGGTGGGCAACAATTAAAACTCTATACTTTTAACACACTTACGCGAACAGACACATCTTATCTCACAATTTATTGCAAATATTATTAGAGTGGGTATATACGTTAAAATACATGTGCAGCCGTGAGCATGTATTTTATTTAGGAGGACGATTTAATATAATTTAGGTTGACTGCCAGGAGTAAGTTCGTGATCGTCCTCCAATATAAATTATTTATATTTTATTTGGGACAGTTAAGTCTATAATTCATCCTCTGGACTCATTTTAAACGGCTGAGTGCAGGTCGTGAAAGTAACATTTTAATTTAATTTCATAGTGAATTAGCTCTAATTTCGGATGCGAACATAAAAATGCGATTTCAATGTCTCCTCAGTTGAGAAGAAACTTTAAAATTCCATCCACTTTCTTTTTTTAATATATGAACATGTAAGTGTAATATTACAAGTAATATAGATGTATTTCAAATTATACTTTTGAGAAAAATAAGAATAGTGTTGGATGAATAATAATACACCAGTAGGTAAAACATTTCGGAGGATAGTCACGATAAGAAAGAAATGAAGCAGCCTGGCGCCGCAGCGCAGATTGAACTATTGGCCCTTGTGCTTCAATCGCAGGTACTTTACCACAAGACCACCGTGTTACACTAGTGTGTCTTACTTAGATAATACTGTAGCCATATGCATAACTTGAGAAAAACTAAATGCATCTGTAGGTAAGAATTAAGATACTCTATTTGGAGAGTTACTGCACTAGTGTATTATATTAATTTCTGCAGGCTTATTGCAAATTTGCACAGTTACGATATCATATTTGCAGAATACATAATTTAGAAATTCTTGCTTCGGGACGAGAGCTCTTGACATTGTACCTGCGATATATTTTTACAGTACATTTGTTTGANGTTTAGAAATTCTTGCTTCGGGACGAGAGCTCTTGACATTGTACCTGCGATATATTTTTACAGTACATTTGTTTGATTACGTAAAACAAGGCTACACGATAAATTATATGTGTAATACTAGAAAGCGTTTGAGGCATAACTTCAACTTCAAATGTTTATTTCACATAATAATGGTAGTTACAAAATTTAAATAATAAAATATGACCTACTTACACATTAAGTTATGTATCACAGTATAGTGAACTGTAATGATATTATATTTTTCATATTACTTCGCAATTCGTATGGAGTCATATTGGTATAGTGGATAGGACATCGGAGCTCGCGCCCAACTCTTATTGAGTATTTTTTCAGAATACAGATATTAATTATGGTTAGTCTATACGAACAGACGTACAGGAAGCAGATAAATTACATTGAAACTCGCGAAAATTGTGCAAATTCTGAACTATTGGGTAAAATGTGTTTGAAACACAGCTAACCAACTTTGTCAAAAACAATTTTTTNAATTGTGCAAATTCTGAACTATTGGGTAAAATGTGTTTGAAACACAGCTAACCAACTTTGTCAAAAACAATTTTTTATAGTTTGGCGTTATGTATGTAATAAAGTGTCTTGCCCCCATATCACTAAATCTNACTTTGTCAAAAACAATTTTTTATAGTTTGGCGTTATGTATGTAATAAAGTGTCTTGCCCCCATATCACTAAATCTTTAAAATGTCATTAAACCTGGAAATTTTTTGGTGCGCGATTATTAACACGACGTTGTGCCAATGTCGGCCCGAGTGTCATTTCGCTGTTCAGCCAACGTTGTTTTTCTCATTTGGATACAAACTTCGAGCAAATGTTGAGCCACCGTTCGTCCAGCCAAAATATTAGTGCCAGGTCCCTACTTCACTTTTTTTTTTGTTCACTTTATTCACGGAAGGTATTTCGAACTCAAATAGATATCGGACAAAGACGGATGATATCAACTGTGTCAACCTTCTCCAGGAATCGGTGTGGAAAAACTCTTATGAGAAAGCGGCGATAAATCAAAAGGCTGGGACTAACCCCACCAANTTCTCCAGGAATCGGTGTGGAAAAACTCTTATGAGAAAGCGGCGATAAATCAAAAGGCTGGGACTAACCCCACCAAATCTCCTGAATGTTTGTAATGTATTGATGACGAAAGATGCTTAGTTATACTTTATTTCGTTTCGACACTGCGTTTATGAAAACAACGGTACATTAGGATGTTCGAGTCTCGTCGAACATTGCGTGCTGATTTCGGACGGGTAGTTCCATTCCGTCTTCCTATTATTCTTCCTTTAACAAAAACTCTCTTTCGTAACGCAACAGCCGTACGTCAAAGCGACGTCAGGAACCACGTTCTCGTGTTTATTCTGGTCTATTGATTTATTGACGGGCGATGTTACTGCGCGCTGATATCATGACCGCGCGTCAGTCGACCAACTCGAGCTGTCACTTCCACAGATGGAACGATCAGGCAAGTCCTCCAGGATAATAACAAAGTAAACATACAACTTTCCTTCCTTGCAGAAACTTTTAAGTCTGAAAAAACTGGTGGGTCGGACAACAAGAACGCATTTACAAAGTCGTGCCAAGAAGAGGAAAAGGACATAAGTGGTTTATGTTTACGAGCATAGATACCCTGCAATTATACATATATATATGTATATATATATATATATATATATATATATATAGTGTCTGTTTATTCAGACGCGTATAATTCCCGAANTATATATATATATATATATATATATATATATATATATGTATAATTCGCGTATAATTCCCGAAAAAATCAGTCAATTTTCATCCTGGTTTTTTTTAAAAACCTTCGTTTTGTTCTCACAAGGGTTTATATAACTTTCTTTTTCATCTGTATTGCCTGCGAAGGTACTAAAATCTGCAAAAAGCTAATTTTTACAATGCTTTCGCGTCAATAAGCGCCTTTGTTGACAGCTGTCTCTTTGAACAATTTAATTTGTTGTTCTCAATGTTTTTTTACATATATACATACACCTACATATAAACATATACTTATTTCAATTAATTTCACATAAATGAATAGAATCAAATTAATATATGAATCGCTCAATGCAAAAAGGGCTTCAGTCACCAAATTGACGAAAGTGAGTTAACCACGGATTTGTGTTCTTATAAGGTAGACCCATGTTTCTATGCAAAAAGAGCTTCCGTTTTACTGCCACACACTGTCTAAACACAACTCAATTTTTAATATTCTATGCAGAAAGGGCTTCAGTCAGTGACTGAAGTCCTTTCAGCTTGGAAAAAGAAATGCTTGGAAAATTAAACGTCGTTCTGTATGCNACCAAATTGACGAAAGTGAGTTAACCACGGATTTGTGTTCTTATAAGGTAGACCCATGTTTCTATGCAAAATGACCTCCCGTTTTACTGCCACACACTGTCTAAACACAACTCAATTTTTAATATTCTATGCAGAAAGGTCTTCAGTCAGTGACTGAAGTCCTTTCAGCTTGGAAAAAGAAATGCTTGGAAAATTAAACGTCGTTCTGTATTTAGTGGCAACAACTATTGATTTCATTTCTTTGGTTTGTAAACCTGCATTTTTTCTTTGTTTATGTCCACTTGGTGATTGTGAGGTTATGTCTCTGCAGCTTCGTTGATATTACTGTTTCTAACAATAAAAGTTTGTTTTCTGTTGACACATAATTAAGTGTTTTATTTCAGTGTTATAATGGTGAGTGATTCCGAAAATGAAAGTGACCGAGATGAAGTTTTTGGGAAGAAAAGGATGAGACATGAATCCAAATGGAAAAGAAATGTCAAGAAAGATTCACGTAGCAAAGGTTTAGAGTACAAAGACTACCAGGGCAGGACTGTCTCAGCAAACACAACAGGACCTCCATGCAAGTAAGGGTTTTTCAAGTTTTGTTTAGTTTTAATATAACTTGACTTTTTATTATCTTATTAACGTATTATAGGCTACATTATTTAAAGCTTCTTTTTTTTCAGCTGTAAGAGATTCAAGTGCTTTGATGGACTATCTGAGTTGAATAAAGTTGATGTGCTGCAACGCATTTTAAACCTTCCATCCAAAAATGAACAGGACTTGTTCATTCAAAGTCTGATCGAGATACATGATGTAAAGAAACGACGTCCAAGACGAGAAGAAGATGTACGTTATGTTGATAAAATGTACGCATACTTCCTCATGGTTTGTAACCAAAGAATACAGGTATGTTAAAAGGCTGAGAGCCCTTGCTAAAGAAGGTAAAAGCGCTATTGATAGAAGAGGAAAGTCACATAGCGCTAACAAAATAGGTGTCGAAAACCAAGAAATTTTAAGAAAACATATTGACAATTTCCCGACCAAGCTCAGCCATTATGCTGGTAAAGTTAGAAAATATTTGGATTCCAGACTTTGTACTAAGGCTTTATATCGCCTTTTGGTTGATAAACACCCAGGAATTTGTAGTGCTGCATATTTCTATGAATTTTTCAATGAGAACTATAACCTCAGGTTTGGAAGGCCACAGATTGACTGTTGTTGTACGTGTGAGGAGCTTAACGTAAAGCTTAAAAGCCCCCACTTAAATGACACTGCCAAAAGAGTAGCAACTGCCGAGTTAATGGTACATAAGGGGCGTGCCAAAATTTTTTATAACAAATTACAGGAAGAAGCTACCTCTAAGAATGAGCCACATGTTCTTTCCTTGTGTATGGATTTTATGCAAAATTTATGCATTCCTCAGATCCCTGTACAAGAAACATTTTACCTGAGACAGATTACAGTGAACGTGTTTTCGATTCACGATATCAAGAAAAAAACAGCAAAAGTATATGTATACCATGAAGGAACAGCAAACAAGACGCCTAATGAAGTTTGCTCTTTCTTGTATGACTACCTCAAAAACGTACCACAGGAAATTACCGAATTACGACTGTTTGCAGATAATTGCAGTGGTCAAAATAAGAATCACGCATTGTCTAGATTTTTAATGTTACTGACAGACACTGGTCAATTTGAGAAAATAACAATGTTTTTTCCAGTAAGGGGCCATTCCTTTTTGCCCTGCGATCGGGACTTTGCAACAATAAAGCGCCATATCAACAAGTTTGATAGAATTTACACTGTTGATGAAATGAAAGTACTTACAGAAAACAGCAGCTGCAACAAGTTTTCTGTTAAAGTAATTCAAACCAAAGACATTTTGGACTTCAAATCATTTTGGAAGACTTCTTATAAGAAAAGTTTTATATCACAAGAAACACGCTCCAAGAGTGTTCCAAAAGGAAACAAAATTTGATTTTAAATAAGCACTTACATGCAGTTGTCCTTTTACAAAGAGACGTTTGGTACAATATTCGCAAGTAAAACTATTGACAGTATAGTGACACAGTCATTTAAAATGGTCAAAGACGAACAACCAAAACCGAAGTTGCCACCGCCTGCAGCTAATGAAGCCGATCAAGTTCCGATCAAGACACCTAAAATCAATGACGTTAGGAACCTTCTGCCATATATTCCTAATGAGCACAAAGACTTTTATGAGTTGATCATGAATTGGCCCACAGTTGACCAGATCGAGCCAGAAGTCCAAGACGAGTGATTAGTAACGTTTAATTGAAAAGAACAAAACCTGTAATTAAATAATTCAATAAAGTGTGTATAGTAATAGTTGTAATCAATAAATCTCATTGTATTTTCATTTGGAGTTAATTTTTATACCTATAATAGCTTTTTAAATATTACAAAAGATTCTTAGTACAAAGTAAGTGTTGACAAACCACACAAAAACAGGTAAAAAAATACAACATATATGCATAAAGGGCTTCATTTTATATTT